>OMNW01009686.1:0-21587 GCA_900303245.1 Selene dorsalis | reverse complement strand
GTTTTTTGTGTCATTTTTTTTCTGTGAGAAGGACTTTTTTTTTTCTTTTTCTTTTTTAACCGCGTATCATTCAGAAACTTTTACTTATGGTTCGCGAATATGGGGCTGAGTTGTGGTTTCTCTCGGGGAAACATGTTCGTGGTGGCGGTGCTGCTGCTGCTGGAAGGTAAGGTTCATCAGCAGGTCTGCTGCTGCAGGAGCACAGGAGGAAGTTGGAAATCATTTTGAACAAATACACTGCACTAAAGTGAGATCTGTCTCCAAATGTGCAGTGCCTGTTTTTGAAGACAACAATAGATAAGACGAGACAAAATTGTTTACCCAAAAGAAAACATGTGTTTTCCTGCCTCCTCTGTTCACCTGACAGCTTCTTCTTCTTATTTTTCTCTTTTAAGCATCCTCATCATCTCTCCCCTTCCTGTGAGAAAGGCTGTTACTAATTGTATGGAAACAACAGAAACTAAAACATATTTTGTGTCTGACTTTACATTCACAAAATTTAAGATTCTCTGCAAAACTGACTGAAAAAAATTATAACAGGAAAAATAGAAAGAGGCAAGATTTCTGAGCTGCTGCAACCAGAGCCAGTGGACCCGGAGTCTAGATGGCATCTGATAATACAAATGAAATTGGCTGTTCATGTGCAAATGCTAAATTGCAACATTTTGGGAAGCTGAGTGAGTTTTTTAGGCTTTTTTCGAGAAAGTATGTGAAATGGCTGGAACACAATGCCAGCACTGTTCCACCCTGCAGAAAGTGTACTGGCTGGTTGGTACTGTTATGTGTGGTATGGCACATTGAGACCTAGTGTCAAATGAATACAGCCATATATCATAATATTATAATCCCCGTTCACAATCCCACAGCCCAACTGTACCAACACTGTCCTCCCATGCAGTCTATATTTAAAGTGTCTCTCATAGCTCAGGACTGTGCAAATCTCTCACTGTGTAGCAACTATGTCAGATGTGATGTTTGGATAAATATAGAGCACTGTGTGGAATTCTTGAATTTGTCTTTGGACTTAAAACTGGTCTTAACAAAATTTTCTTAATTTCAGTGTGTTTTTTCAGTTTAAAATCACAGTAAAAAATTTTCGAGTTTCATGTCTGGAAAAGTGGGCTCACCCATAAACTCCAGCTTTAGACGTAATCGCCCAAGGGAGCACTTTCCTGCAGAGTTGTTAAAATGATTAATGAAATTTTTAAGGTGCCACAGTTGGGTGTAAGGCTCTCTGATTGTTTTTCATTGTGACAGACAGTATGGTTCTCAGCACAAAGAGGATGATGGATGTAGATTCACATCACAGATAAAGTGTCATGCTCCAGTCACACACAGCCTACGTGCTTTTACGTCTCTTTTGTTGTTTTACGTGTATTGTCAGGGAAGCAGTCGTTCCCCTCCGATGTTCATAGATGGACACGGTCGGTCTGGTTCGATTTCATGTGTCAAGGACAGGATGGTAATTAAATGGGTGCTGAAACCTACACCCCTGCGTTGAACGCTGTGTCCATCACCTGCCTGTTTTGTTGGAACAAAAGACCTGGACTTGTTCAGGGAGGAGAAGGAGCGAGCTGCAGGCAGGTGTGCAGCAGCTGCTCCTATCTCTGGGCAAACACTGGCTGTTTGTTTTCTTTAGGAAAATATCGCCTGTTATACAAGTGCACACACTGTTCAGATTGCAGGTCGGACGGATCATAACTGGCTTCACAATGACACAACAGACTGATTCCGTTTTGTACGTTCAGGCTGATGAGTTTGTCTCACTTTTGGAGGATGCTCTGTTGTTGACATCAGAGACATTTTGATCATGTCAAGATTTTGAATCACTGACTTATTTTACATGTTCCCTCTAATATCACATTACGAGCCCTTCATTGTTTGCCAGAATCTAGGAGCAGCTGTTTTGTTTGTTTAGGTCGTAGAAAACAAAGTTGCACAGGTGTACCAGAGTTGATTGTTTGGTGATTCACATCGTTACTGTTACAGGTCACTGATTAGTTTGGTTTCTTTTGCTGAGGTATTCAAACAAAGGAAATTGGCAATCAGCGTTCACTGTAAGAGTAATCAGCGTTTTAAAATGGGGCTGCGGCATCGCCCTGCTCGTTCAAGTAGAGCCAAGTAGAAGAAGAAAAGCAGATTTGAAATAAGAAGCTGGGACATCTCTTTGCTTGTGTGTATATCCTTCAGCTGGTTTTTATGTGGTGACACAAATGTGTTTTCTTTTAGCTCTTGAGGAGAAGATCCAAGGTGCTGAGGTGAAATTGAAACACGAGCATGAAGAATCTGGACTTTGGAGTGTAATTAAGAGAAAACTGAAGAGGTTTTTTTTTTATTGAACTGATGTTGGCCTTCAGAACCAGCCCTGAATAATCTTTATCACAATTAACCAAATCCATTTAACCGGTGCTCCTGTGTGATCCATCACATCCCCTGGAACAGCCACAGATGTTTTCACATAAAAGCATTGATCAGTTTATCTTCCACTGTGACCTTGCTACTGTATCTTTGACCCCTTCCTCGCCTCACCTCTGACCTTTGAAACCTCACCCCGGTGGTCATCCTCAGTGATGACCCCCTTCCCCTTCCCAGAGGAGGCCACGGTGCCAACCTCTTTAGCTGCTCCTCCTTCTCCACGCATTAGAGTGATGGTTTTCATCAGCATATTTAGCTTTTTGAGAAGGACCAGACCAATAAATCTCATTTGATACATGCAGCTATTTGATTTAGCTCCTTATTATATTACAGGATTCAAAAAAGCTTCTGTCCTGTGTTGCCTTTGGATGTCTAATAAATTTAAGTCAATCTTCCTCTCGTGTTGTCAGTACATCTCTTTTAGAATAATTGGAAAACACAAGTTGTTTGCTGCAGGAGTTTGTCTTTTATATTAAATTGTGTAAACAGCAGGGCCTTTATTCGTCTTAGGCAAAAACTCTGTCAAAGCTGTTTCTACCAAAAAGAAACTTGACTCCTTTATTCATTTAAAATTTTGGCATACAACACACGCCTTACCCCATGTGATATGAAACCACAACCATCTGTCCTCAGCTTCCCTCCCAGTAACTGAAAGCTACAAAGAAAATCAGCCAAGAAAAAATAAGTTTTTAATATTTCTTAACAATCATAGTTTTTTATTTAATGAGCAACAGTGACAATAAATGTGCAACAAATGCAGATTAAATCATCAGCATCCTCCAGTCATATTTGATCAGAGTCACGGTCGTGATGCAGCACTTTCAGCCAGTAAAAGTTTGATATTTGGACTGTTCTGTCACAGCTCCTCTGTTTGCCAGCTTATGCACGTTTTAAATCATAAAAATGTTGGCAAAAAAAAATACACCATGGCATTAGGTTTTCAACCAAACTGGTTTCATTACCGGCATTGCTGTGAGTCCCAACCTCTGACTCTGGACTGTTGCTTCTGCTGCTGCTGGCGTTGCGTGGACGCCGCTCCTACCTGTCAAAGCTCTCTCCCTGATCCTCTAGTCAGTTCAGGGTCACACTTCCCTCTCATGCATGGGTAGAATCTAATTTGCTGTGGTGAAAGGACAAGGAGACATTGATTGAAATTTCGCCCTCGGGGCATTTAGTCCTCTCGTTTCACATGGGTCTTGACAAGTTATTTTCCAGTCGCCCAGCCGTGCACGCTGTGTGTTGTGACCCATCGTTTGCAACAATCAGCGAAACAAAGAACAAGCTCATTTGAATCCACATGGTCCGAGTGACACTGCAGAACTGAACGTAGGCCTAAGGGAGATTAGAGTTGCTTTTTTGCAAGTAATAGAGAAGTATATCTGCTAATTAATTGCAAGCATGAAAACAAACCAAACCATCAATCATGGAGAAGATTTTTTAGGTCAAAGATACTATAGCAAGATCACGGCATCGGTGGAGGTGATGGATTACACACAAGTGTTATTCAGTGGACTACATAGTGCACATCGAAGGCTGTATTCTTTCTTTTCCATAAACCCAAATGTTAATCACAAACAGGATGAGTTCTACTCGCCCCTCCTCCACCGGCCCCACCCGTGGTTTCCCTCTGTGTCCATTTGTTACATCCTCCACTTTTAAAGAGGTGGGCAAACATGTTGGAAATTATTTTTCCACCATGTTCCACCACCTGCCTGTGCCAGAAACTCTGAGAGCTTCACATCCACTTGTGCTGGAAGATCAGCACCCTCCATTCTCTGCCATAAAGTGACGCCCCCTCCCTCTGTTTCCATAATGTGATCCATCATCTGCTGTGAAACCCGATGTGGTGACACACGATGTAACAAGCAGACAGAGAATAGTACTACAATGATTTAGTGATGCTAAAATGCTAAACAGGGTCTCCTATAGCACTGGTAAAGTGCTTCATGAGTGCTTATATTGAATTCATCTTAATTTTTTAAATGTCTAGTAATACAATAGACCTCCTCATATGATGTCACAAACATTTAATAGGCAGTACGACATATAGCTACATGTGCCTGGCTGCTCCGTTTGCTCTTTTACTCTCAACTGTTTTAACAGTTATTGGATATTTCCATGACATGAACATTCATGGTCCCCAGAAGATGGTGACTCTGATGATTCATTGAGTTAAACTGAGCAGCATATTCAGGTCAATGTTAGCACTGATAGCAGGATAGCACGCTGTGATTTCCCTGCATGTGCCGAGGTGCAGGCGTAGGGCGTCAGCATGGCTGTAGACTCACTTGTCACAGACAGAGCGAACACAAAGACGCTCACGCTGGATTAGTGCTTCCCCTGGTTAGGATGTAAAGAGTCTGTTTACTGTTTACAGATATACTTTTTATTTGGATGATGTTAATATCAAGAGGGCTAAAAACTAAAACAAGTCCTTGATTCTCAAAGCCAGTCAGTGCAGTAAACTGTAACCTCGATGAAACCTGCTCCACTGAAGAGTTTCTGTAAATATAAATGATTTTAACTTATTTACAGCCTTTTCAGGGATAATGGCCAGGGAACATGGCCACTCTGGTGAGGAGACAGATGTTGTATCACAGCGGTCTAATGACTCAAACTGAGTCTGGAGCTCCCTGATGTACCACGTGTTCAATTTTTGATGCCACTGTCACCCCCTGAGGAATTCTCCAACTGGATTTATACTTGCAGTAAACCCCTGAGGAGATGTTCTATTAGATTTCTTGATGACTGATGAACATGGTTCTTTGGATCTCAGCTCTTGTATTCTCTGAGGGCTAATTGGATTACATTACAGGCTAATTGATTATTATGTTACGGTATGCATCATGGTAAACTGAGTAATCTACCTGGAACCTGACTGCTGCATCATAAATTGGGATCAGATATCATAGTACCCTGATGAAAAGTTTGATGGCTTTGTCATCATGACAGGAAATGACTTTCTTGTTGTTTTGTGATTAAAAGTGCACTGCACTCAGGACTATATTAAATCCAGGTTCTGGATCCAGTGTGCTATGACTGTGCATACTGGGACAGGAAACCAAGAGGGAGAGTTTTCAAAACATTATGATCAATAAGAGCTTTCACAAGTGGAATTATAGCTTTTTAGTTAATTGAATCCTTGAACAGAACCATTCCCATAACTGTTACATCTTTGCCGGCAGAGTAATCATGATAGGTTTTAGAGTGATTATAATATTTATTGTATTTATATCACCATTATATAAAAGGGTGATGTGCTCCTTAATGCCTCTTGCTACAGCTGCTTCGTAATAGATGATGGATTTTTTGGAAATGTGGATATTGATGGAGCAAATTGTGGAGCCCGCTGTGAAATGAATCTCCCGCTGTAGATGTGATATTTCTGTGGCCATGCAGCTTAAACAAGTGTGTTCATATAATGTGCTGCAGAAATGATTGCAGGCATGCAGGCCTCAGCTTTTCTCCTCGTCTGTCTCATCAGTAGAAAACAATCAGCATCACTGTTGATTAGTACGGTTATTGATTAGTCTGCTGCCAGATACATGGCCTTTCCAATGGGTCGTTACCAGGGACTGATGTAGCGCACGTTGACCTTGGGAATCAGAGGGCACGGGGCTGAGCTCTCACCGCAGCAGCTCTAGTCTACGAAGGAGATTAGTGAGGGAATGAATCATGCAGCAGCTGGGTCACTTTTCCTGATCTGCCCTCGCTCTTGACGAGGATGCTGTTTGAGGACGTCTGGGTGGGAGATCCACGTTTTGTTCCATTGAGGCTTCCATAGAGGTAGATTAGTAAGCTTGTGGGTTCCTCTTGCACATGAGCTCATAGCTGGTAAATCTATCAGCCGAAGCACGCATCGAGCTAATTGAGTTCCTGTCTTTGTCTGGGACGACGAGGAGGGCGTTCCACCCTATCAGCCCTGACCAGTCTCAGACACACTGTGGCTGACTGAGCATGTGGTTTCAGATTTTGTGATGAGTTCTTGTCCTTCTTGTCCTTCCACTGTTAAAATATGAGACAAAACAGACACAGGCCGTAATTAAGTCAAGGAAGCTGCATTCATCAAAGACAACAAGGAAGACACACACGTATCAATGACAGAGACGGGTTTTATATTCTTGTTTTTCATCCTTGCTAAAGTCCAATTTCAATCTCCAGTCAGCAGTACATGATATCTTCTGTAAACATGGATTGCTACAAGAGTCCTCTTGTTCAAACAAGGGCTTTGTTTGCAAAATTACTTACTCCAGCTTTTGAAGAAATGACACTGTCTGTTGCAGCTGAGGATCAGTTTTATAGTTGTTTGAAGGTTGTAAAAGGTCTGCTCATGGTTGTAGTGTTTACACACTCTGAGTTATGGCACGTCAGAGCAAAAACAGTGTAATACCAAAATCAGAAGGATAGTTTTGAATTGAAGTACAACGTGTGTGCAGTTTTAAGTTTTAAAATCATTATCATGCACAGTGTTAAGAGGTGAAATGTCATTACTATCTGTGTTTCTGTCATTCTTGTGCATCATTTGGGGAAGCTAATGAGTCATGCTTCGGAAAATCGTCATCATGGCTTCACAGACAAAAGATGCCATTTGCTAAGAGGGGTCTGCTTGATCCATTCAATTAATTAGTTTTGATATAAACTGCTTGCTTTCTGTTGGCTTCGGTCCTGGAAAGAAATTGAATTTTGAATGATATAAACGAATTGTGTTGCATGGGGTCCAGCAGCCAGCCTGGCTGTGAGCCAAGGCCAGCATTCATGAATGCATGTGGGCCCCACTGGTTAACACGTTAGATCCTATAGTTTTATTTGTAGGGCTGCTGTCATCTGCTCTGTTTGATTCATGACTGAGTCATGAGCAAAATTTCTGTAGATTAATTTTCCCTATTAACCTAATAAACCTCTGTAGAAAAAGATATTTTTAACTTGTTAGAAAGACAAATTAACAAATATATCTTTAACATCTCATCAGATCAGTGCAGACATTAGCCTAATAATGAATAATGATAAATATCAAGGAGCAGTTTTCAGCTCTGTCGCTGTTATGGTCTGTCACGCAGTGTGATAATGGCTCCCTCTAATGGCCATCACAGGTACAGTGATGGATATCTACACTGAGACTGCACAATGTAGGCCTACATGTGGTGTTCTCATATTCACTCACATTGCATTCTGTGTTGTTTGCAATCCATGTGTTGCATTTACAATTAACAACACAGGAATGAATGTGTACATGGTTTATCATGTTTATATTCCTCTAGTAAGGCTATCCAACCATATTGACTCTTTTGTTTCTGCTTCCTGCAGCACTTCATGTCCCAGAGTCCGTAGGTATCAAACAACCTCAGGCATGTGTCATTGGATTAATAGTCATTGTCCTTCCACTCATTGCGGCTACAACATGAGTACAAGAGTCTGATCCAAGCTAGATGTCAGCAGCAATGGCATAGAAAGGCTGTGCATGTTCCTTTAAGGAAAGTTTTGGTCATGTTCTTTTTACACTCTAATGCCAAAATATTTCAGTGTGTTGATTTTAGTTAAGTTTAACAGGAAAGATGCATTTTATCAAATACAAAGCATGAAACCCATGTGTTGCACAGACTTTAAAACCTCTGCAGATTTTTAACAGTTGTCTCTAGCTGGGCTTTTTTTGTAGTGTAATTGAAACAGCCAGTTTTCATCATCTCCTGTTTTGATAACATCCTAGATTCACTGTACTATACTCAAGTAGAAACAGACATAGCCATGACATGATTTTATGTTCAAGAAAGAAACATCAAATCAATGAATGAGCTCCTAGTTCCTGCTGTACAGGGAGAATGCAAAACCTTGTCAATCAATCATCAGCCTCTAAGATCCATAAGAAAAAAACAGATGTGGCAGATGTGATGCTTTTCTTGACGGCAGCCCTATTACAAATCCATTTTGGGAGGCATCTGGCTGATCTCTACACCTAACTGTGCTCAAATCAGGCCTCAGTGCATGAGCACCACTGGCCCTAATGTGGTTGTGATAGATTTAGGAAATGGGAAGTCATCCCTAAAATATTATTCATCGTGAAACTGACTCTCCCTCCATCCCAGCAGGATTAACAAACAAGTGGCTCGCTGTTTGTTTTTGTTTCAGGGGCACTTTTAATAAAAAGGGGCTGCAGCATCCCTGAGTGTATCTCCATCTCTATCCTTCAGGAAGGACGGCCACATTTTATCCATCAGCCCAGCCTCCTGTCATCCAAGCCCCACAAAATTAAATCAATGTCTGAAACCAGAGCCAAAGCTTCAACTGCACCAACAGAAATAGAAAATCTAGTTTTGCTGTCTGCTAATGACATTAGTGCGTTCCCTAAATGGTCGCCTACTGTCGTCAAAGAGGAACATAACAGGGATATAATTACAGGAGGAACACTCGCATCTCCCTTTTCCTGTAAAACACACAGCCTGCTTATAGCTCTTTATAGATTACCCCCCAGCACATACATGCACACACACATGGAGCATAAACACACTCCCCCCCTGGCAGGTAATGATTCATTCATCCTCTGTATCATGTTATCCCTTGTAATTAAACATCTCAAGGTGAATGCAAGGAGAATCGGAAACCGCATGCTGTTGACCACATGAGAAATTCATTAAAAGAGCTGCGTAAGTGTCATTTGAACCCTTCTTTCAATTTCCGCTAACAGGAGATCAGAGATGCATCAAAGAAGAGAAGAAAAACAAACCTGTCCTATTGCATGTATGTGTTAATTTGCATTTGGTTCTGAGTGGCGATGTCAGTGGGTATTGTTGTCACAATTAAATATCCAGAAGGAGATGCCTGATAACTGCTCTTATCCTGCCCTGTAATACGACTGGATCTCAGCAGCAGTGTCAGGCCTTTTTATTTAGTTTTCCTTAAAGAGAATATGGCTGAGTTCCCCTGTGTTTCTCTTGGCGACCCGCTCTGAAACATCTGCTTATTTCATGTCTCCTTTCTGCAGGAGTGACGGGGCTCTACTTCCCTCAGAATGAATACATTGAGACAGTGTACGTTGGGCAGCCGGCAGGTTCGCCCATTCTCCAGGTCCACTCTATGCTGGACAGTGTCTCGGAGCGGCCACACTTCTACCTGTGCTGGATGACTGTCAAACGTCCGGCACACAGCTCCTGGTTCCACCTGGATGTCCACACTGGTGTACTGTCCTTGAACAAAACACTGGAGGAGAGTGACTTTGCCTTCCTAAGTGAGTAGGGTGCAAGCATTTTCATGGTAATGTATACTCCCATTTCAGTGCCAGGTGTGCTGTCCACATGGGAGTAAATTAGTTTCTGGATGTTTGTGCTCTTTGCATACAAATAATGCTCTGCCTCTGTGTTTGGGTTTCTGCCTTCAGGATGATAATGTAATTGCATTCTGGGAAAAAAAAGAGTGCAGTCAACAAAAAGAGCACTGTCTGAGATTAAAATGAAAATGCCTCTTGTTTTTGTTTTGGCTGTGCATCTCATCAGCTCAATATTCGTGGTCTGTTAAGAAGTTGGTCCTGCACGCTATGGTCCTACCCAACTTCTCCAAGAGGTCCCGCTGCGTCAGCAGAAACTCACCTCGGATCACCTTGGACTTTGTCAACGCCACATTGCCACAGTGTGCTCAGACGGACATGAAGGAACTATGCTTCCCACACAGGGACACCTCCAACCCCCACATAATGGAGAACAGGTTCCCCGGGGCCCTAAGGCAACTCCGACGCCTCACCAGACTCAACGTCTGCCCCAACTACACCATCACTTACAGTGTGGAGTCAGGTTAGACACATTATATAGAGAGATTCATAATGGATGAAAGAAGAAATAACAATTCCTCCTCTTACAAATAACAAGTTGAGTTCATGTACCAGTGCTCAATTCAAAATAGTCGGTGGTTACACTCTCACAGCCTCATATGACCTGTTATGACCTGTAACTTATGGTTTCTAATGTGACTTAGCATAGGCAAACTTATGGCCATATAATACTGATTTACTTACTGATTGTAGCTAAATGTTACTATACCATTAAAGTCAGTGTAACGATTCAGCAAATCTTACAGTGTTGTTTTAAGTCACACCTGTCCGATCTCTGACTCAGCATGCTTCATTCTTTCAGTAGCTGTAGACACATACATGACTTTTGTTCTGCCACTTGTGAACAGATTCACCGGCACCGTTTGCTGTCAACGAGAACACCACAGAGCTGGTGGTGACCGCCCCGCTGGACCGCGAGGAGAGCGAGTGCTACAGACTCCTGCTGGTCTGCACTGTCCAAACAGAGGCGGTCATCACCAAGGTGGAAACGTCTCTGGATGTCTTCGTCAACGATGAGGACGATAACGCTCCGTACGTGAACGGAACAGACACAGCAGACATTGTCATCAGCTTCAATCGGACAAAGGTGAGAAGACCAATCTAACACTGAGCTGTTTTAAACCTGGATGAATTTTTTATTTTTTAAGTTTTTGTTCTGATTCTCACTTTCTTATCTTTTTTAGGGTGGCTCTTTTGGGACCTTGTTTGTCTTTGACAGGGATTTAACCCCCATCTATCCCATAGACCAGAGTCACAACAAGTACGTGGGGACTTTGCTCAACAGTGATCCATGGCTGGAGAAAACATTTGACATAAAAGGCACCTTCAATGAAAAGAAAGCAGCTCATGGAGGCATTCGAGAGACCGTCCATGACTACCGTGAGTGATCCACGAGGCACTTAAATCAAAACACATACATTTACGCTTACATTTCACATACATACATATTTTTTCCTTTAATTTCAGAGCTTGTCCTGAAAAGGAACCTGTTTGTGAACGAGAGTCGCACGGCGCAGCTGGACTACCTGGTCAACGACACGACCTATCCTGGTCTGGAGGGAACAGTGTTGCTGCACTTCAATGTCACCATCTTACCGGTCCAGATCCGCTTCGCCAACGTCACCCAGATGTTCACGCTGACACGGAGAGCCTCTGTTTACGCACAGGTGCTCATGACTCCTTACCAGACAAATCCACAACTTCCTGTTTAGTCTGCTGCTGCCAGGTGTTAGTCCAAGTCAGTCATAAACATTATTTACATGTCCAGGTGCATGACTTACAACTTTAGAAGAAAGAATACACAGAGAGTAAGAGAGAGAGAGAGTTCTGGGTTTCAAAGCAAAGCTTGTGTCAGTATTTCTCCCTTGGTGGAGGCCAGTGGTTTCAATACCCGAAAAACAACAAAATAAAGCAAAGACACTGAGAGAGTGAACTGAGAAGTTACAGAATTCACACCCTGGTGTTTTATTGCACTCTGCCTGTACCGCTAATGAGTTGTTTTTGGATTTATAGTTTTACTCATATAAACATTTTAGTGTAGCAGGAGATTAAAAAAAAAACTTTTATAGTGAATTTCTTGCTGAATTTGTACCAAGTATGGTTAGAAATGCTTTTATAGAATCACCATGGTGGAAAATGTTATCACATCGGACATATTTATCCTGCGTGTTTATCCTAGCAACATGTATCCAGCTGATCAAGCAAAAACAGCAAATGAAAATGACTCGACATAATTTCCCTGACAATTTATGAAATACAATGACTTCTTTGAGTGTCATGGTGGTGCAGTGGTTAGCATGCCAAGAAGGTTCTGGGTTCAGACCTCCTGGCTCACTGGGGCCTTTCTGTATGGAGTTCTTTAGTTCTTTAGCTGTTTTCCTTGTACCTGGGTGGGTTTGCTCCACATTTCTCTCAACCCAAAGACATGTAGATTTACGTTTAGGTAACTGTGATTGTGAATTGTTGTTAGTCTATGTTATGGGTGTATCCTCACCTGAAGTCAGCAGTTTTCACAGACCGGTACCTGCCTTCAGTGTCACTGAACGTATTTCAGAGGATAAGATTTAATTCTGAAATGTTCGGAAGAGTCAGTTTCATTCACTACTCAGAAACCATGGACATTTAAAGATCTCAAAAGTCCGACCTAGTGCTGACTCACTCTCTAACATACTGAGACTGCCACCTGCTGGGCATCCTCTCACTAAAATGACCTGTGTATGTCGATGTTTCATTTACTGACAGGTTGGCAGAGTGTGTGTGGAAAACTGCCAGCACTTTGATGGCTTCACTGTCACGTACCGGCTCGAGGTGCCGGACAGGAACGTGTCTGCTGACTTGCAGTCCTGCTACGCAGCCATAAGCATCACCCAGGCTCCTGACGAGATGTGGGGGCTGCTCTACGTGAACGACTCGGAGGCTTTGCGTAGGCCTGAGTGCCAAGACCTGTACTACCTAGTGGTGGCTCAGGACGAGCAGACACAGCAGGAAGCCAGCACGCAGATCCACGTCGTACTAGTTGGTGAACGTAAGTATGAGGGAGTAAGCAAGCAGGCAAAGGAACACAGGTGGTTTTTAGAAAAACGGGTTTTATTTTCCCAACATATGAACAATCAAAAGTAATTTAACAAAGGTAACAAAGGTTCAGGCCTATAAATGAGGTCAACCAAACATGACTATACAGAACTCGATGACTGAACAGGTTAACAGAAGACAAACAGACCTACTGACAGAACATAAGAGGGTAACTTATATAATGGCTGATCAGACCATAATTAACACAAAGGGGGTAACAACTAACGACAACAACAACTAAACTAACAACCAAACAAAACAGGACAATTGAATTTTTAGAATAAATATAATCGAATACCCAAACAACAAAATGAAAATAATAACTGTCCAAAGCAAAATAATAAACACTAAACTAACCCCTTAAGTTTCCCCCCCATCATATGGAGGCTTTTGGTTAGGCCCAATTGGTCACTTTGGCAGATCCCTTTGTCCAGGCCTGACCAGACTTCCAGCAGCATCCACAGCACCCTCTTCACCGGTAAACCATACCAAAAGTAAAGACTGTACAAAAGTTAACTAAGTGTGCGAGCTACAAATTGAACTAATGTACTGTCAAATAAAAGTGTTTATGTTGCACAACCAAATCCATGTGTACTGAATGTATAATGTGCTTGAAATAATGCAAACAAAGTAAGAATAAACCTAACTATCTATAGAAACAAAACAAAGTGTAGGTGCAGAGAGTTACCGCCTTTAAAGCTGTGTGGCAACAGATGTGGCCATCACAGTGAGTCTGTAACAGCCAGGGTCCAGCATCTTAAAAGATTTTAAAAAAGAAGTCCTCCCATCATTATCTAGACTGTGCAAATCTTTTGTCATCCTTTAGTTAGTGATACATTTTCACTGTTACTTAGGAGACAGCTGGTGTTTGACCTCTGTCATAGGTACATGTCCAGATTCTTCTCAACAGTTTCTCGTTCTCACAGATGCCTTTCAAAGATTTGCTTATGTGTGTCTCTGACTCAGCAAACAAGGCCGGCCAGGAGAGCCAGCAGTTCCTGTCCTGTGCAGAGAACAGACGGCGAGGAGACTGTGAGTCTGTCAGAGGCCTCGGGGCCACAACGGGGAGATGCCAGTGGAGGCAAGGCACAGAGAAAGGTACATTTTATTTAATTAGCACCAACATCAAATAAAAGCTGTTGGCTTGTAATCATACAGGGTTTTAACATCACTAAATCATGTCCATATTAATTATCCCAATGAGACCATGCGGCGGCCTCAGCTGCGGCGATGCGACAAATTAAAGGCCCCGATCCAGCATGTGTTTCCTTTTCAGTTCTATCCTTTTTGAAGTGGAAGCAATAGTCGTGAAAAATGTCTTTATTGTGATAAATGTAACCACTAAGAACAACACGATGATCAGAGCAAGTGCCCATAGTGATAAACAATACAGCCGCTACGTCTTTGTTTGAAGTTGTGTTTTTGACAATCAAACATGTGTGTGCTGCTTTTCATCTGCTGTGATCTGTTCTTCCACTTATGCTTTTAATATTTCAGGAATTTCTGAAAACTACTCGACCTGCTCCCCTGACCTGCAGACGTGCCCTGATAGCTTTTGTGATGCAGTGGAAAGCAAAGATGCATCAATATGCCCTCAAGACTGTACAAGTATGAAACATGTCTTTTCCTGGAAATATTTAAAAATGAAAAACACAATTTCAGGCCATTTTGACTATTTTGTTTGTCTCTGCAGAGGAGACTGTGATCGGAGGTCATGAACGAGGTTTGGGAAACGGGATCAAGGCCGGTTATGGAACCTGCTACTGCTACTCAGAGAAGTGCTTCTGTGAGAAGGAGGATATTGAGGGTGAGTTGTCATTACGTCATCTCAATAACAAACAACTCAATGATAACTGCTCTATTGAAAAACAACGCCATCTTCTTCTCCAGAGGTGATATGTGACGACATGTGCAAGACCATCATTGCCACGTCTCTTCTGCTCTCGTTCGTCGTCTCCATCCTCCTGTCCTCATACTTCATCCACCGGTACCACAAGAACTCTCCCAAGCCTCCGATTGCCTCTGCAGAGATGACTTTCCGTCGGCCGGCTCAGGCCTATCCCATCAGCTTTCCTGCTAACAACGTGCGCCGGGGCTCACAGGAGTCCATCGAGACTGACACCTTTAAGATACCTGTAAGCTTCTTCTCAATCTGAGACTGAGATTTTTTTCTTCTATAGTATGTGTTGAAGTCAGAGATGTCATGTTGTTTTAACAGGAGGATCCAAAGTGGGAGTTTCCTCGTAAAAACCTTGTACTTGGCAAGACTTTAGGAGAAGGAGAGTTTGGGAAAGTGGTCAAGGCAACAGCTTTCAGGCTGAAAGGAAAAGCAGGTTACACCACAGTGGCTGTGAAAATGCTTAAAGGTAAGACAAGCCAGCAAAATCTGGACTAGGCTGGAAGTGATGGTGATATATGAGGAGTCAATGTCTGAAGAGATGAATGGTTTCATCATTACAATCCCCGCTTTTCTTCCGCAACAGAGAACGCCTCGCACAGTGAGCTGCGTGACCTTCTGTCAGAATTCACTCTCCTAAAGCAAGTCAACCATCCGCACGTCATAAAGATGTATGGAGCCTGCAGCCAGGACGGTAAGACCTCAGTCCTCCTGCCATCCTCTCCCAAGGCATGTGTGCTGCACATGGAGTCTGAGCTCTGCGTCTCTCTGAATAGGTCCATTGTATTTGATCGTGGAGTATGCCAAGTATGGGTCTCTGCGCAACTTCCTTCGCGAGAGTCGGAAAGTTGGACCCAGCTACATGGGCAGGGATGCCAACCGAAACTCTAGCTATCTGGAGAACCCAGACGACAGGGCCCTCACCATGGGCGACCTGATCTCCTTCGCATGGCAGATCTCCAGAGGCATGCAGTACCTGGCTGAAATGAAGGTACTTGACAATCTCTAGAATGGTACATACTCTGGAGAAGATGGTTGAAGTAACACATTTTGAAAATATTGTGGTTGCAATCAAAATCCAGACACGGCAGGACCTTCAGGTAGCAGTTTAAATGGGAGAAGTCTTATTTAAAGTTTAAGAGCAGTGTGAAAATGAAAGATAAATGAAAGCACTGGAGGTCTAAAAAGCTCTTGGAGGAGATGAGTTGTCAGTTTGTAACAAAAAGATGAATTGAGTCAAAATGAGTATTTTGGTCCAACAGCTTGTTCACAGGGACCTCGCAGCAAGAAACGTCCTCGTGGCTGAGGGAAGGAAGATGAAGATCTCAGACTTTGGCCTTTCCAGAGATGTGTATGAAGAGGACTCATATGTGAAGAGAAGCAAGGTAAAGAAAAGAGACAGAAAAGTTTCAAAGAAGAAGTTTTTGTTTTTGTCACAACAGCTACAAGCTCTCTCTCTCTTTGTTTTCCAGGGCCGTATACCTGTTAAATGGATGGCAATAGAGTCCTTGTTTGACCACATCTACACAACGCAAAGTGATGTGTGAGTATAACTACCATTCATCATCTTCGTGACATGAGGATTAGTTTAGCATTTAATTTCACATAAAGACTAGAAATAAGGACGACTTACAACTTACTTTACCTTATATCTTGTTGACTCAGTCAGGAAATAAATGAATGATTACATGGACCTAAAACTACAGTATCCTCTTTTAACACACTGAGTCAGGCTTCCCTGTGTTTCCAGTGCTAACCAGCCTCCGACTCTATATATTTAACTGAGCATTTTGAAGCTTTGCTGGCATTAGTATTAACAGCTGTTTACTTGACTGATTCGGAGTTCAGCATCAAACTTCAGTCCTTTATTCACCAACATCTGCCTCCAGAGGTGGAACACAGCATTCATGTTAACTCTGGTCTCTAACACATCTCTTTATTCTTTTTTTTTTAACCAGCTAGTCCCAGCCTATTACATCACTTTCTGCCAGTGATTTATCTGCCCTGAAGATGTAGCACTGCTCAGAGGAAATATTATTTCAACATCCTGTCTTAGATTTGATTATTCTTATACCCCTGTGTTTTATTCTAAGCTGGTCCTTTGGTGTGCTGCTGTGGGAGATAGTGACACTGGGAGGAAATCCATACCCAGGTATCGCTCCTGAACGCCTCTTTAACCTGCTCAAGACGGGCTACAGGATGGAGAGACCGGAGAACTGCTCAGAGGAAATGTAAGATCTGTTGCTTCTCTCATTTCCAGCGAGGGCAGAGACGCCCCTCTGGCACAATAACAGACAGTCAGTAGTGGAAAATTAGTCTGTTGGGAGGATTAAATGATGCTTATTTCACGCACGATGAAATATTTTCCTCAACAGGTATAACCTCATGCTTCGATGCTGGAAACAAGAGCCAGACAAGAGGCCGACATTCTCAGACATCAGCAAAGAACTGGAAAAGATGATGGTGAAAAGTCGGGTATGGTGGAACTATACAATACATTAATATGTTATTCATATCCCTCCACAGGAAAGAATTAAGGAGGGGATTATCAATCAGCCTCCTTCCAGGCTCAGTGTTGACAAACCCTCAGAGATGCATCACTGCATCTGATGGACTGAAGTTATTGTTTTCAGCTTTCTCCTCTTTTTGGATTTTCATCGAGTCCAGAACGAGCAGCATATCATTTCTGCTGGACAGGATGCTCTGCATAAACACAAACACATGCTGCGCCTGCTTCACTGAGTGATCTGTCACTCTTCCCAAATGCTCTAGATACCATAATTAGTGTTTGAAGAGCAATCCTAAAATGTGGCCTTGGGCAGCGTAATCACAGAGCATTCCAGTCAGGCTCCTGCTGTTGACGTGAGGCTAAATATAGAGCATTTTAGGACATAGGGAATGCAGGCATCCCAGAGTGCAGCAGTCTTCATCACTTCACTATTATCAAAAAGAGACATAGTAGAGATAAACAGAGGGGTTTTGAACAAATGTATTAAAGTCAATGCATGTCTAAGCTTTAACATGAGCGCACTAAGTGTGCTTAGTCTCCTCCTTAATCGGCCTAATCCACCCTTGTCTGCTCTTGTCAGGATTACCTGGACCTTGCTGCGTCCACACCAGCCGATGCCCTGCTGTACGACGATGCCCTCTCTGAAGAGGACACACCACTAGTGGACTGTAATAACGCCCCTCTCCCTCGAACCCTCCCCTCCACATGGATTGAAAACAAGCTCTATGGTAGAATCTCCCATGCATTTACTAGATTTTAGAAACAGGACACACAACACAAGCTCTCTTTTTTGGCAAGTTGTGATTGGCTTTTCCATAGTCAAGTGTGCGTGACTGTGATCTAGGCATGCCTTTTGCTGATTAACGCTGACATATCTCCCATTTCATCGTAAATGAGAGGCTCAGTGAAAAAAAAAGATCTTGTGTCTTGACGTTTTTTATTTTATTTGGACCTGCTTCTAATGTACATGAATGCTGAACCAAAAAAATCCACATTTGTAAATACTGAATATACCCATCATTCTTATTTATATGGCACTGATCATAGTCCTGCTTCATCTGCATTTTATTTGTACATAGCTCATTTTTCCATTCCATCACACTCCATTTGTCACCTTCTCACCATTTGTTTGCATTGGACAAAACAGTGTGTAACATTTGAAACAGGTCCTCGCTGAATCAATCACTCACTGTGGTTTCAGTTCCAGATTGTTTCTATTGTGTATCAACTATTAATCTATAATGATTCCACAATGCTGAACAGAGAAACAGAAAGGCTTTTGAATGCAACTCTCAAGTGACTCCCTGAACAGATACAGGAAGGTAGCAGTAGGTCCAACACTGGGACACAAGCAACATGATAGCAAAAATGCCAGTAAATAATAAACTATATCTTCAATTTTTTCTAGCATGCAGAAATCCATAGCTTTACATCTCAGAGTACATACCAGAACTCTGTTCAGAGACAGGCACGAAAGAGTTTGATTTGAGAGCCTTACTGTCTGCACGCTGTTTATCTTTCACTGAGTGCAGAAAAATGATATGTTCTCATTTTTAGGCATGTCATACCCGAACTGGCCTGAGAAGAGCCCGGTACCGCTCAACAGACATGATGCCACTAATCCAGTCTTTACAAGATATGCCAATGATAGTGTTTATGCAAACTGGATGGCTTTGCCTTCACCCGCAAAAGCTGTGGACAAGCTTGATAGCTAAAGACAAACCAACACTGTAGAAAAGATGACAAATCGGTAGATGTATATATTTCTATGAGACTGTACATATACGATCTGATGCTAAAGTTGGTTCCCTTTTATTTCTGTTGCATGGGTATTCAAGGTTGAAAACTGAGGTCTTTTTGCTGCAAAACTGGCTGGATCAACATAGACCATGCTTCATTCTGCTCTTCAGTATGTTAATTATTACCTCATGGGTCATGTTGGCCAAGTTGTATCACTGCATGACTATTGTACCAGATTGTATGTCAGTGTCAATGTCTTTTAAGTGCCTGTGCCGCTTCTACAATAGCCTCCAATTATTAATGTGTGACTGTGAAGATCTTGTTCCAGCCCAGGAATTAAAGGGGACGTCTTTACCATCACCTGTTGTTGTAGACATCTGGGGTTGAGTGGAGAAATGTAAAGTTTCTACTGTAGGAGGACTGTGCTCCTCAAAAAAGTCAAAGACCCATTTTGTGTTTCTCCCACAAGATGTTTCATAACTGTTGTTGCCAAAGAAAAGTAACACAGACATGAGAGTCAGTGAACGGTTTTCTTGCTCTTTTCTTGTTTTTCTTTTTTTTTTTACATGAAAAATATCAACTAGTGAGTTCTATTCCAGTGAAAGGACATGAGACTTAATGTAGATTGTAACCATGTCCTGTGTCAGACTACAGTTCACTTTTTCATTCATGGTAATTGCAGTCTTTGTGGAAAAAGTACAATTATGTAAACTAATGAGTGTCATCATTGTTAGGTTGTTATTATTTGATTATGTTATAATTAATAATAAACATTAAAAATGTGCAGTATGTCTGTTCACCTCATATCTCTGAAAGTAGATGGTTAACCTCTGTATGTGTTTTTTTTCTCACAATCAACAAAATACAACCTCTGTTGGTGGTTTAAATGATTTATTATTGTCATAACACTGAAAATAATGTTTAGCCTCTACTCACCTCAAGATGTTATCTGTTCATTATACACTGGTTTGCAGAGATTTATTCCTTAATCTTGATTAAGTATATGTAGTAATGGCCATGCAAGCATTTGTCAACATAGGCCATTCCATGTGTAAATATCCAGTGTTATGTAATAATGTAAATTTAGTGTGCCTTTATACTTCCACTGAGTCTCAGCCCTGCTCCACATGGTTTTGGCTGTAAGTAGAGATTTCTTTTTTAAGTTGACAATTTAAAACCTGTTTAATATTATTTTAAGTTTAGATTAGTTGTAGTTTTGAACTTAAAGTGGGTCAGAAATTATACAGTGCACAGGTATGTTACTGTTCAGGCCCTAGAAGATTGACATGCCAGCAGAGACATAGCAGCAGTCAGAAAAAAATGCATAGTTGTTTAAAGCGTTGATAAATATACATATATATAAAAAAAAGTAACAAAAAGGAAAATATAGCTGGGCCGTGATAATAATAATGTTATTACGTTATGGTTATTATTTTGAGCAAGGCTCCTCAGCGTGTTTGGTGACGACACCTCTTCCTAACGTTTCTATTGGTTACTGGTTGACCGGAAGTAAGCTACGACCCACTCTTTTCTCTTTGCTCCGTGGCATTTTGCAACACAAGCTGTCTGCTGCCGGTGGTTTCACACTGAACCCGCGGCTGAACGCACGGGCAGGAATGGACAGAGATGGGAACAGGTCAGTGGTTGTGTTTTAACCATTATAACTGATTCGCAGACTCTCCAACAGCCATTAAATACCATGAAAGCACAGTGAAGCTCCGAATGTTGCTAAGCTAGCTGCAGAACCGTGTGAATATCCGGTGAAGGTTTTTCAAAATAAGTGGTCACGAATGTAAATTGTCACAATTTCCAGAGGACAGAATGTGCTAAAGATTACCCAGGTATCACTTTTCCCAAAGAAATGAGCAAAAATAGCTATAATATATAATATAATACTGATCTCTGTGACAGAATTGTCATCACCAAAATATGTGTGTGCCAAACTGAGTTTGTTAGATATAAACCTCACTGTGTAATTGTACTTGGCATAATAAACAGAAGCAAAAACTGGTTTTCTCAAATCAATCAAACTCCTGACAAACCAGACTTGATCATTTGAGCTGAGGCATAGTATCTTATGGTAACCACATCACGCGTTGTCTGATAGTTTAGTAACGTTAAAATGAAGTCACTGGAATTTATGAGTCCCTGTCGATGTATGAATGTGTTGTCTGAGTTGGCTGCCATGTGACGGTGGAGACATTCATACCGAGGTGATGGTATCACTTTGAATGTTTCCTTGAAATTCTTTATTCTTGCCTTTGCCAGTCGGAGAGCTACAAAGCTGACAGTTATTTGGTGTAAATTGTGACCTATGACCAGTGGGAGTTTGATGTGATTTTTTTTCAGCCTAAAAAGTAACCAAGTCAAAGAGGTTGCCATTTAAAGTCTCTGACATTTCAAGGCAGAATTCCTCTCCTGTGGTTCAGTCAGAACATCTGTGTCACAGACTTGATTTTTGCTGTACACTTTGTAAACTTAACCGTTGTGTCTGTTCATGTGACCACACAGGAGAAATGTAGACACCATGGAAATTATGGCTTCCTTTTTGGGGTCTTTTCATGCGTGAAATGTTTATTTCTGTTTAAAAAGAGTTTAACAAGTGTTTTTGAAAGTACAGTATTAGTTGCTGGTTCCTC
>OMNW01009685.1:0-15632 GCA_900303245.1 Selene dorsalis | reverse complement strand
TCATTACCAAGTGTTTATTAACCTTTTTATCTTGTGTAGCCCTGATGGTTGTCCGTTCTTTGTATATCTTGACTGTGTGTGTGTGTGTGTGTGTGTGTGTGTTATATTCTCTTCTCATCTTTTTTCTACCCATCTTAACTCTGTGTTTGCATTTTGGTGATGTTGCTGTTTACATTTGTGTGTGTCTTATAGTGAGAAAGACACCAGCTGAGCTCAGTCCATCTGTGTATCTTCATTTCTCTACTGGTGTGTGTGAGTATTTATTTTTTTACCTGTACACCTCATATTGTAATTGTACATCCAACATATCGTTAATGTTGTTGCATTTCCAAAGTTACAATGCTTTGAGAATTGTCCGCCTTGTATTTGGAAAGATAGGGAAAGAAAACTCAATCATGCAAAACAAGCAAACAACAGCGTCTAAAGGACAACACATGCATGTAATCTGATCTGATTTCCCTTCCCTCCTTTTCTTCTTTGCACATCAGTCGCTGAGAGCAGCAGCTCTTGAAATGTTTTCCTTCATGAAATTTGAACAGACAAAATTCAGTCCTGGTGAAAGTGATTTCTTTGTGTGAGCCACTTTTACTTGTGTTGCTTTCCTGTTCTTACCACCCTTTATCTATATTTTTGTTTGGTTGGAAAGACTTGTCTTTTACTGCTTTAGCAGCATCAACAATAAATGTCACTGAAATGGAAAATGATGATACCCTGAGATCTGTTTTAATTAAATCGAGGTTAATTAAATTGAACAGTATGAAAAACATCCACCCCGACAACGCCCTGAGTGCCCCTTCATTCACTGTCTACTGTTGCAGAATGATGGAGACGTTGGCCGACTACATTTTGACACTTTAACAGGATCCTACGCTGTAAGAATAATCACAATTTCCTCAAAATGGAGACACAGAGTGTTGGAAATCACAGCATTGGGATTTTTGATGTGAACCACAAAAGATGTTATTTCTCTCATCTTCTGTAAATGCTTTCCAGTGTGCGTCATTTTTTTTTTCTCTGGCTAAAACACATTTGCTCATTTGGCAAGCCCGTTGCTCGTGTCATCCTCGTCATCCAAATCCATAATAAATCTTCTTTTTGTGCGACTCTTCTCTCTCTCTCTGTCCCTGACCATCTTTCTTTTGTTTCTCGCCGCCTCTACGCCTCAGCTCTCTAACCCCATGTCTAGTTGTAATTTTCCTTTATTTAAAAGCTTTTGACAAAAGGCAGCGTTTAGAGTGCGCTTTCAGAGTAAGAGAAAACAAACATATACACACAAAACATATTTATACACACACTCTTTCACTTTGAATTGAGTGCTCTCTCTCTCTCTCTCTCTCTCTCTCTCTCTCCTCTTCTCTCAACCACCCCAAATGCTGTTATCCTCCATATTGTTCTGAGGCGGTGACACTGATATGCAGACCTGCTCGGTGCATGCCAATGTGAGTGTATACTGTGTGTGAGCGAGAGAGAAAGTAGAATGAGTATAAGGAGGATGATGATGATGATGATCATGATGACGATGATGATGATGAATAAGGCTCGGGAGAGGAGGGAGAGAATTACCTCTGAGCACGAGGGAGTGAAATATAGACGGAGGGAGAGGAAAGAGACATTGAAGTGGGGAGAGAAGGAGTGATAACACGAAGCGAGATGAGTGAGAGGGAAAAATGAAATAATAGGGGTTGAAAGGGAGGGATGGGGTGAGACAAGAGAGAGAGAAAGAAGTACCGCAGTCGGAGGTGTGAGCACGTTTCACGATTCCCATGTTGTTTTGCATGGTGAGAGAGAGGGATGGAAATAGAGATGGATAGGCTATAATGGCATTCTCTGTGGTGTGCACACGTTTCATGAATCCCATGTTGCTTTTTGGCTCTGGGCAACAAATTGAGAGTAAAACTAGCAGCGGAGATGAGGAATGAAAAATTTAAGATAATATTCAAAAGGTGTTCCCAGTGGAAACCTGCTCTGATGCACAGCATACACAAGTAGACAGTGAGTGAGCAAGTGAGTGAGCGAGTGAGCGAGCGAGTGAGCGAGTGAAAGAAGTGAGTGAGTGAGCGAGTGAGCGAGTGAAAGAAGTGAGTGGGTGAGCGAGTGAGCGAGCGAGTGAGCGAGTGAAAGAAGTGAGTGAGTGAATGAGTGAAAGAAGTGAGTGAGTGAGTGAGTGAGTGAGTGAGTGAGTGAGTGAGTGAGTGAGTGAGTGAGTGAGTGAGTGAGCAAACAAGCGAGCGAGTGAAGGAAGAGCAAGTGAGTGAGTGAGTGGGTGAATCAAAAGAAAAAGAAAAAATGAGCATGATAAGAAGCAGAGGACAGAAAAAGGAGTGTTGACAGAAAATGGGGGAGAAGGAAAGAGGACAGAGGCAAAGAAAATAGCAAAGAAAGGAGGTAGGAGAGAAGTGAAGTTGGTATGGAACAAAAAAAAAAACATCAGTGCATATTAGATTTCACCTGTAGGCGTCTGTGCAAGTTCTTCCACAAACACAGCAGAGCCGAGTGTGGCGACGTAATGACCGATTACCTGGTGAGTGCACTGGAATGTTTAAACACTCCAACATACTGTAATTACCAGCCACCAGACACTTGTCGACGTCCTGATTGCAATCCCGGGTGATTCAGCACAAGGTCATGTGGGCAGAAGTCTCTGCTGTATCCAAATAAAATGGGTGAAATGTTTGCCAGCAGGGATACAACATGGCTGCCTCAAAAATGGCTCCAGATGGAGTTGTGACATCAAATCCAATATGGTGAGGGACAGAGATACCCAAATTGAGGGGCTTGTGGAGATGCTGGCCAGGTCTGCATTAGGCCGTAATGAGTCCCAACGGTCTCTCCTCCTCTCATAAATCATTCATGCACAGTAGGCAGGTCAGGTTGTGCTGGGTTCTGTGCCAGTGTCAAGTCAGCTCTCACACCAAAACTTGGTGAGTGCTAACTGAAATCTTACACACACTTGTGCTTAGGTTTGTCACAGTGTCCCAGTGTTAATGCCTCATCCTCGTCACAGACTCCACCATCAGCCGTTATACTCTCTTTGATGGTTAGTTAAAAAATAACTATCTGCGATGCCCTGACTGTGATTTGTCTGGGGTTTCCTGTCTTACATGGGGATAAGGATCCACTCTGCTCCAGCATTGCTAATGTACCTGCAGCTGTCACAATAATAATTACCCAAAGATACAGACAAAGATGTTATCTTAGGAATCTTTGCAATTCCTAATCCGTGCAGATCAGTGCTCTCTAACCCACATAAATGACTCAACAGGAATAAGATAAATGCTACAACATGCTATATTAGCCGTATGACCTCCTGAAGTCAGGATGACATCTAATTACTTTTTAATTTCAGTTTTTAATAATTTCATTCATTAATTTAATTTCAGCTTCCATCGTCACAGTCCACAGGTATTGAATGTTTCCTGGTGACAGACCCTGACTGACATAGTTACACCTGAGATGCCCATTTGATGCATTTTAGCTGTTTGATAGAGGCTCCCTACATACAAAAGAATATGGGTGATACCGTCTTCCTGACTGAGAAGACGGTACAGGTGATTAATCCTACTCCCTGCTCCAACTTGAGCAAGAGCAGGAACCTGACTGTATTGAACCAACACATTTGAAAATTATTTGAACCAATAATCATTTACCATGAGCCTCTAATTGGTTCACTATTACACATTGTAGGGGGGAGGCGGGGATTGGGCCCAAAATCTGCCCTAAAATCATCTAGTGTTTAGCCTTTAAGTCATCCCACTCAAGAAACACCAGAACAATGAACAAGCAACCAATCCATCCAACCATCCAAAAACAAAAAAGCCCAACTTTCAAATTCACATGACATAAAAATTAATGCTGAGTTGCACAAGCCAAGCCCAAAAGAAGACAGCAATGTCAGAATAAAAGTCGGGACACCAATTTGGAATAAACACACTGAGTGATGAAGTTCAGATGTGACCCACACAGCAGATCTGCAGCAGAGACAGGTTTTTTTGTTTGTTTTTTTCCCTTCCAAGACAACACACTTCAGGTTTGGCTTCTGGTTTTGAAAGTCCAAAAGTTAAAAAAAAACAAAAAAGTTTCTACAGGAAAACAAGGTGGAAACCTAAAAACTTCCAGTTACCTAGTGAAAAGCTGTTTCATTTGTGCCGGAGTAAAGGCACAGTTGTTCAGAGTTTAGACATCTGAGACCCTCGATGTTTGTGAACCACAAGTCTCAGGAATTATGACTTGCTTTGACTCCCACCATGATGAAATATGATGGTGGTCGCCCGATGCTTTCAAGTTGTTATGGAGCATCTTATCGCATGTTTTCCAACAGTGTTTCTCGGCTCCAGAAGAAGAGCAGATTCATGGGACTAAGTGTACTGCCAGCACAAACCTTTTTCTTTTTTTTCTTTTTTCTTTGCAGTAACTCAGCCAAATTTCAGAGTTATTCCTGCTCTGACCTTTAGTCCTGTGTGTCTATCCATGAGTGACACCAGCCATCACAGAACTGCTGGCTCATGATAGGATCCCAGAACTGCTGAGTCATCACATGATGTGGCTCATTTGCTGCTAACAATATTCTTTATAGCCTAATTATGACTTTGCTTTTTCTCTTCTCTTTTTCCCGGCTCTCCATTTCCTTCCCCTTCGCTCTCCTCCCTCTGGAGCAACATTACTGCTGTTGTCCTATTTCAGGACTACAATAAAAATCTGTGACAACAATAACTTGGATTTATGTCAAGTATGGATGGTCACATGTGAGATTGTACTTGATAAATTGACACTTTTGGCTCCTCATTGACCTGAAGGTGAAACATATACATAAGGACAAACATGCAGGCAGGGACAATTTAGTCTGGTCACAGGCCCCTGGGCTTGGCTGAACTCGTAGCCCCTATTGCTCCTCGCAATCATATATGCACCACCGCCACATCCAGGCCATTATCACTGCACAAAATGAAACTGCTGCTACTAGATTTCATCTTTCAAAATGGCAGACACTTCAATCAACTATACACTGCATACATTCGAGAACATATTAGAGAGCAAGCTTTAAAATTAAACACTGACTTTCTCTTAGAGGTTTCTGTTCCTGATTTTCTTCTTTGGAAACACCACTTCTCATGTAATGTCACTTGTGCTCTGAGGCGTACATCTGAGTTTTGACAAGTCCTCAGGCCTTGTCATGTTTCCCCTCTACAATAAACACTGCCATGGCTGGTGTTGTACCTGCAGCAGCAACGAATGTTGTATCCACTTTGCTGATGCAACAACAGAAAGTTGCCCTTCACTATCTTGAGTGCTCTGGTTGTGCCAGTTTCAATCAACAGAGCAGCTCAGACCAGTCGCAACATAGTGACACCGACCAGCGTCAACACCGTTGTCACCGTTGGCAACAAAACTTGTCAATGAATCAGCACTCGAGACTGATGACAACTCACAAGGCAACTCCCTCCTAAAAATGTTTAGAGTTATTAGACACACAGCTCAGACTTCTCACCTCATAAAGTTGTCAAGTTTTTTATTTCTACCAATTTCATTAGTACAACTATCTGGCCCTTCAGCTGCTTAACACTGTGCTACGTTCACCAAGCAGTCACTAACTTTGTGGTATAAAGTGGGTTTTCAGAGTATCTTTGTTTCTTTGCCAGAAAAAGGGGTACTTTTCTAATTTTGTTGAACCCTGTGCAATGACAATAAAGGCACTGATTGGTTTTGATTTGAAACAGCTGCCTGCTGGCAACCACGAGAGTGAATGAAAACAGTAAAGTTACAGGATGAAAAGCCAAAAATAATTGACCTGAAAAATGCTACAAAGGTTTAGTGATCATTTTCTGGTTGGTCCATTGGTCAACATATCGGATATGGATGAGATTAACTAATGTTTAGAAGTCAGTCAACGGTGAAATGAAGCAAAAGGCAGGACGCATTGGAAAAAAAAAAAAAAAAAACTTCAGTTGGATGCCCAGCTGTCCACCCTGACCTCCTCTATTTAAGAGTTCTGTGCAGGATAAAAAAAAGTGAAAGTTCTGCACTAGATGGACTGGTTCTGTATGAGACAGGGTTGCACAAGGACATTACCAGACACAGTTACAAGTCATGCTGTCACAATCAAACAAACACAAAGCTATGATGGACACGCCCACATATAAACACACACAGAGAAACTCTTATTCCCCTGTAATCGATTTACACTGACCCTTCTGATTCCTTCTGACAGCTAAAACTCATCATATTGAGTTTCTAAATGAACGTCTGTCTGTGTTTGGGTGTCAGTAGAAAGCAGTGATACTGGATCTGTCCTCTGTACCAACAGACACAGAGGACGCCGTCTCAGTAAAAATGTCTTTATTCATTCTATAACAATAAAAATGTAACAACATTATCTCGTTATTGTTATAATATAGTTACTGAGAGAGAGGAGGAAAGAGAGAGGGAGTGGATATAAAAGCTTTGTGGATTGCTGGTTTAAAGATCAGATCATCATGTGCTTGTGACACTCTGGGACTGAATTTGCATCATGACTTTGGTCACATTTCCTCTCGTCTCGTATCTTTCCGGCCAAATTCAGTAAACAATAATTATTAACTTTTTTTCACGAAGGAACATTTTAATCCCATTACAGCTGCGTCTGGCATAGATCTGTTGCCTTTGCTGACTCAGTTTTGATTTCCTGTAACCACATGAAGTCCTTAGACTATCATGTCTAGACAAAAAAGGACCTCTGTCCTCACCACTGTGTGGAGAGTTGGTAAATATGGCAACATCCCTCAGACCAGAGCCGTTTCTGGGCTGAGACTGTTTCAATAAATGAGCTGAGTGTCTCCTCGACGATTCATGACTCAACCTTGTAACTTGGAGACTAACTCTCACGGTTACAAGGCAAATGAGAAGCTCTGCTCCTACCTAACAATACAACACTTGGATCAAATGTTGACAAAATATTATCCTAGCGGGTTCTGGGTGATTTGCATGTTTGGTGGATAGAGCAATAACATTTTTATGGAGTGGCTGTTGTACATTTTAGAAATAACAAATGATAAACTGGAGATTATGAGTATGGATCATTTCAGTTCCTTCCAGTGCTCAGTGATTTGTAAATACAGGTTGTTGTCAGTTATACTATTTGCTGACAGCTGAGTGGGAAAAGTCGTAATAGTTCTGCCTTTAAATTACAACCTCCTAAATTATAGATGGATAAATAGATGGTTAGAGAAGGTAATGGTAAGAAAGCTCACCAGTGACATCTGTTTATTAAAATGATTCTTTAACAAAAGGGTTGGGGACGAACACCCCACCTTTAGGACAACAACAGCCACGGTCAGATTGGTCATTGGGCATCATGGGACAAATGTTGTTGGGCGGCTACATTGATAAGAAAAGAAAGAGAAATCAATAAAGGTTTTATCAGCCACATGAGCCCTGGCCTCCTTTGTGTGCCTATTGTGTGTATTATTTTGGGACTGGGCTCACTTCACTGACCTGAGTGGGCACAGAGATCCACCTCCAGACAAGTCCCAGTGATGTCCATCCATCCACCTGGTAGCTTTTCTGACTGCACAATAGCACAGGTCATAATAAAACACAGGATCGTTAGATGGGAACTGATGCGATCTTAAAACCACCAATGGTGAATACACATGTAGTGTTTATATGATTGGTATCTGTATCAGCTGCAAAAATAGCCATGATCAGGGCATTTCTTGTATTAACCATTAAATCCACACATCAAGTTATCATCGCACCTTTTTTTTTTGATAATCAGATCCACCCATCCATTCATCTATTATCTATACCACTTATCCATGCAGGGTCGCAGAGGGTCCCTGCCAACATAGGAAGAGGGCAGGGTACATCAGTCTATCACAGGGTTGACATTATAGAGACGAACAACTTCACACATTCTCACCTATCACCACTCATCCCACTGTGCATGTCTTTGGACTGCGGAAGCCGGAGAACCTGGAGAAAACCCTCACAGAACCAGGGAGAACGTGCAAACTCCATCCAGAAATCGCACCCACGAGCTTCTTGCTGAGAGGCAACACTGCTAACCACTGTACCACTGTGCAGTCCATAATCAGATCCAACCCTGATTAAAAAACAAAAATGGATAAGAGGGAGCCAAGAGAAATTTCCATGAGGCACCAGTAACAATGACAAAAGCCATTTTCTGGTGGCCCTTTTTGATGCGTCCCATTAGCAGCAGAAACCCAATATTCCAGCCTTTCCCTCTTTTCTCCAGTGGGTTAAGAGGTTCACAGAAAAACATGATTTGGAGGACAGAGAGATGAAGACGAAGGAGGGGCAGAGAACACGAGAAGGCAAAAGGGGGGAAAACCATGAGGTATCAAACTGACTGAAGTCCTGGAGATAACAGAACTGTATAAGACTTCATACTTGGTCTTGTTATATACAGAGTTTACTGATTTTCCACTGTGAACAACAAAGTGATTTTGATGAGAAATAAGTGGTCTGGTCTGACGAATCTCTATTGCTGTGGAGTTAGGAGGGTCAGAGTTTGACGTCAACAGAATGAATCCATGGACACAACAGTGGAGGCTGATGTTGGCGGAGTAATGGTGGGGGAAATGTTTTCTTGGCCACTTAATACCAATCAATCATGGTTTGAATGTCACAGCCTATCAGAGTGTGACTCTCGGGTTATGACAGTTTGTTACAATTATAATGTTGCAATGATGGGGAAATATGAGGACCTGGAATCTTTTCACTGCTTCATGATATTTCATGTGACACCACCGGCCTCTCCATTTATGTTGTGTGCTTGACTGTATATCTTATTTATTTCCGTGGTGTTTGTTTTGCCAAGGTTTTTGTAGGTTCAGTGGAATCAAGGGTGATCTGCTTATAATACATCTGCAGACATATTTGGGTTTTGGTTGTAGTTAGTTGTGAAAGCTTTGTGAAAATTGTTAGTAGAGGAAAAGGGTCCTCCCTTTTTCCTCTACTAACAAATTTCACAAAGCTGACAGTGTGGGGAAACAGGAGAAACTGTGGGAGCAGGAGGTGGAAGCTATGCCTTGAAAATAATGGCTCTGTGGTCAGAAACCCAGAGAAGCTCACAACAGAGTTTAACAACAACAACAGAGTTAAAAACAAATCAATGCAGTAGAACCAGAGACACCATCTGTTTGTTATTCCACACATTCTTCTTTCTAGTCAAAACGTAGCACCTATATTACCCAGGATGCAACTAGACCACCGACAGCTTTGTCTGAGACTCGCAACTACTGCAGTGTTCAGGCTCGAGTTTTAAAATGAGATGATGCAGCAACTTTTTGATGCAGCAAAAGTATAAATGAACAGATAAAAATGAACAATAGTTCATATTTAACTTAATTAAAAACCAAACCGAAACTGTTTTGATTATTGCATCAAGTCACTTCATATAAGAACGTCAATGTTTACAACTAGAATATGTTTCATACCATTGCACCCACTGCACTTGCCCATTTATATGGTTGAATGTAAAACTTAACTTATAGTGTGTTTAAACAATGTTGAATAAACTCAAAAAAGTTAAATATTTTGTTTCAGGAAAAACAACTTTTATGCAGTCGAGCACCGCATCCGAGAACATCTGTGAATTTATATTCATAATTAGTCTGAGTGCTTTTATACCACTAATGGATTCTCAATGGAAGTTTCTCTAAGTGCAGCAAAGAGCAGAATCCTAATGTTTGTGTTTGTCATGTGTGTATGTGCCGTGTTGGGCTACACACAACTGTAACTGGAGAGCACAAAGTATTGAACAAGGGAGAGTGGAGAAACAGAGAGGGAAAGAAGAGATGCCCTAATTGCAGAATGCAGTTGTTCATCCTAAATGACTGAAACACCCTAATCACTTATCACTAATTACAGTTCTGTCTGTCTGTCTGTCCATCTGACTAGCTGGCTGTTTGTTTTTGGCTGCTAGGCTGAATAGGTAATTTACTGTTTGGCTTGTTGGCAGACTGTTCGGCTGGTTGTTTTGCTGGCTGACCGAACACTTGGCCAGATGACTGATTGACTGGTTGGCACGCTGACCGAAAACGTAATTGGATGACTGACTAGCTGGATTGCAGCCCGACTGATTGACCGGGCTGGTGACTTATTGACTGGCTAACTAACTGACTGTTTGATTAAAATGATATTTATAGGGTGCAAAGAGGAACGTGACCTTGCAATAGCCTGACTATGTATTTAGTAATACCTGCTTCTCCTGTTGAGAGGGAGCGAATCGCAGGGCAAATATTCTCACTCTGACAACTGAATGGATGGATGTGAAGGGTATAATGGGTGCAGCTCTGCAGTAATAAGTAGAAATGCAATGGGAGAATGGAAATGGAAGATTCGATTACCTGCAGTGGCAGTGCAGCTGAGAGTGGCATAATGTGCATTATCAATAACGTCAGAGAGCCTAACAGCAATAACCATGAGGTAATGCAGGTTAGGAAGTAGGTTAAAAGATGTAATTAGTGCAGATGGAAAGAACACTAATATATATTAATTGCTGCAGACTGTTGATATGGGCAACAACTGGAGACAATGACTACATAACCCTCAATCTACAATCTAATCTAAAGTAGATTAAGGCAAATCAGCCCGAGAGTGATCTTACACTTCAAAGACTTTGTCGGTTAAGAAGAGTGTCATGCTCCTCTCTCTCTGTGGTCTGACCAGACACAAAGTGGTGAACACAGAAACACAGTCTGGTATATTTTTCTCCACCACATTCACAAACAACCCAGCCTGTTAATCAGACTGAATTTCCACTTGAATTAGTGAAAAAAAGAAAAAGTCAGGGATGCGAGCATCAAATCAGAGGTCTGGAACCAAATGACAAATCACCTGGTATAATACCACAACTCAGAACCCGACGCCTCGGTTTGTAGGATAGTGTTAATGTATTCATTGACAGGGTACTTGTTTTACATGAAGTGGAAGCTTAGACTAAAGCCGTCTAATCCAACAATCCTGCATCCAACAGCTCCAACCTTCATGACGCTTCTAACAGTTCCAGAGGTGTTGCTGTTGAACTGTGCCGTGTCATAGAGACGGGTGTTTCTATTATTTTGCCATTAAATCAATGAGGGTAGGCTATGGGTAACTGAAACACCTCTGTATATACTGCAATTCAGTTCAACAGCGCCACAAACCCCATCCTTCAAAATGACCATACAGCAAAAAAAACAACTCTAAAACAGTTTTAACACAAACTGACCAATGAAGCCATCATAACAGCCAGGTATACCTGCCAACGCAGTGTACTTTAGAGCTCAATGTGCTGAACGTTAAGTCATACATATTGTGACTGGTGTTAGTTGATATTTTTGGGACACAAATCCAAATCTGTTTTGACTCATCTTAAGTTAAGGTTGTTTAAGGACTAAAATATAACTCACACACACTCATACAAACCCCCGAGAGTATCTGAGAAAGGACAGTAATGCATACATGTTTACCACAATCAAACATGTGCTACAAATATCGCTGGTTCAGGTAAGTGAACATGCACACATGTCTACACACAAGGAGGAAGTCAGGTGCAGACACAAAGCACTAATGTTGTGAAGCACACACACACACACACACACACACACACACACACACACAAACGCTGACGTTCAGGAACTTAGATTGATCCAGTGTTTGAAGAAGTCCAGATGGTGTGTGAGTTAAACAGTGCTCCCTGCAGAGAAGCAGTCGCAGTGAAGCACACGCTAACACACACAGTAAACAAACATTATCATATATCTTTGTTCAGCTGACTGCAAATTAGTTCCTGAAGGACTTCATTCTGAGGTTTTTGTAAGATGATATTTTCCCACATATCCTGTAAGAGCTGGCTATATTTTTTGTTGTTGACATCAACAGATTGTAACTATAGGGGAATTTCAGATCCAATGAAAAACAACAAAATGCCAAATTCCCTCCTGCAAAAAAGCCAAAATCACGATATATTTTAATCTGCTGAGTTATACAAGTTGAGTCACAAAGCTGCGGCCACACACATCCACATGTGGCGTAGAAACACGCTGATAAAACATGCTGCTTTTACTTCAAAGGCACATTTGGTGTTTTAAATCACAGGCTGTGAATAGCGCGTTTAGTTTTTGTGAAGTTACAAACTCACCCGGCTCATTCCCTCCTTTATGCATTAAATATTCATTTAATTAAATGTATAAATGAATGATTTTCTACTTAGACAAATTAGGTTGGTAAATAGTGGCACTAATGTTTTTGAATGCAGGTGATCTCTGCCAGACTGCTCTGTTACAGCCAGGCTAATGACATGTATATGGCCTGCAGGCTGTTGTGAACCCATGCATGGCAGTGTGACCTGTCTTGACCCCTGTATTGATTTGTAAAGATGCAGTGCAGGATCTGAAACTCTCATTGCAGGGCGACGCTCATTGTTAGGCCTTAGTGTTGTCAGCTGTTTGTCAATTAAAATCCGACTCATAAAACTCATGAGAAATGAGTTTGATGGTTGTTGGATTTCTAATTAGCCTCATGGTCTCATTCAGTGCACACAAAGTGTGATTAGGTGCAATTTGTTAAAGCCAAAATGGTTCACATTAGATTAAAGAGTGCATATTATGATGATGTTAATAGTCAATACCTCTCACTCAAAGCTTGATCCAGCTCTCTATTGCCTCTCAACACCAACTATAAATCTCTCTTCACTGCTCTCCTTAATAAGTCACTCTAGTCCAATGCATTTTCATCAATCAAATTACAGTATTTTTGCAGATGGGCGAGTGACGTGCTCAGAGATGAAGGTGAACGTCCCTTTAAGTGCAGTGTATGTAACTACATACAAGTGCAACAAGAGATCTATAAGTATGGAGGCTCGCTTTATTATCCAACCCTGGCTTCTCTATATAAATGTGTTTATATTAGGATGTTTATATAAGGATGCTTGACCATTTGGAAGATCTTACATCCATTTACAGAGACAAAATTTAAACCAGGCCATTTTCGTTGGTGCCCACAGGCCTCCAGCTGTGTGGTTTTCTCAATATGCAGACCATGTGTTGGACTCCTGCTGTGAAACAGTGTGTATGTGTGTGTGTGTGCGCGCGCACAAGTTATGCCTAACTAGCTCACTCTAATTGGCAACTTATTTTTCTCAGTTAGAGAATTTAAGGGTATGCACCAGTCAAAACTTTGACTGAGTGTAGAGAACCTGCTGTATCTCAGGTCAGTGGCACTTCAGCCAAATATAACAATGGGCCTGGATTTTAACAGCATAGTGGATGAGGAGGAAACACCTGGTTGAAGGCAAGACAGTCACATGTGGCTCAAGCATTCACCACACTGTTAGATGAACGATGGATGTTTGAGAAAGCTGGTTTGTGTGTGTTTGTGAAAACTGTAACAATCACAGAAATGACCACTGACATCACCAACATTTGGACAGATTAAATGAAAGAAAGAAATCAACAAATAAAAAAACATTTTTTGGATTAAAAAACAAAACAAAACATTCAAACACATAATGCGTAACTGGATGTGTTCAAAGATCAAAGAACAGGGTGAAAGCAGGGAGTCAAAAATAAGTGAAGCGAAAAATCTTGTTTTACAAAAGGGAAACGAGGAGGAGAAGAGATTAAAAGCAAAACTGACATTTAAAATCAATGCAGGCTCTTAACATGCACGAGTGGAGAATGCGTGTGTGTGTGTGTATGTGTGTGTAAATGACTTCGAGGCGAGCACTGTGGCAGTGAAATCTATGACACTGTACCCTGGTTAAAGTTAAAGTACGGTGGTAATGGGACCCAAAGAGTTCTGTCGTCATACAGCAGAGCCTGAGTGACTGGGTTTGGTGCCGATCTGAAAAGTGTGACTGTTGCTGACTTTGGAATTAAAAAATAGAGAAGTATACTGTAAACTCCTATTGCACATTTAATTTTAGGCCTGACAAGCTCTGCAATGTGTACACACACACACCAATTTAAAAGGTGAGAAATGTAATAAGATATATAGCCTTCAGCAACATACGCTCTCTGGAGATAACTCGCTGGACTTCTATAGAAATATTATCTGCAGTAACACGCACACACACACACACACAGTTTTGAGCCTGAGCTCCATTCAAAACTAGCACCCCAAAGATTACAACTATTACATATGCATTACAATTTAGATCAAGGGCACAGATCATGTGGCAATGAAATTAAGCCATTTTTACCATTAAAATCAAACCTTACAATGAAAACAGAAAAAACATAGACAGCACTAACGTCTTACAGTGACAGAGCTTTTGTAATTTTGAGGAGAGACAAGCTGGAAATCAAGTGGTCGTCCACGACTCGATGTCAAACGTCTTTTTCAATCTGCTGCTGTGCCATCAACAGCCGCTGCTTTCCATTAGCAACCAGCTCATGTGAATACTTTATTCATTGACTATGTTTATTCTGGACATAAATCTACATACATGTACATATATACGCCAGCACATTGCAATTGATTTTCCGATTTGAGCGCATGTTTAGCATAAGATGGCAGATAACTGTTTTCCATTATCATCCCCTCCCACACTGGGCCTCGGCCCTCCCCTACAAAAAAATTGTTTTACTCTCAAGCCACTAATTTGTCACAAACAAACACACTAACGCACACACACAGTCAGTTTGCCATCACATGTGATTTCAGCACAGCAGAAACTCATTGGCCTTGTAGCCACGGAAAAAAGCATACTTACCATAGAGCGAGAGGGAGAGAGGGAAAGAGAGAGAGAGGGAGAGAGAAATTAGAGAATAACTTAAGCTGTCGATCATGCTGCAGAAAAAAAGGCCAATAACATTCGACGTAACAACATACACATGTGTGGCGGTCTGGAAGAAACCATCAGATGTCATGGCTACTAGTTGGCAAACTGTCTCAGAAGAATGAAAATGAGTGAAGTCTTGTCTCTGGACTTGTTACACAGCTACAGCTTAATCCCTTCCCTTTCTTTTGATGCCTAAATGGCTTTTGAAAAGGCCTGGGAGATGTTTAAATATCCAGGATTTCAGAGTGTTGCAGCCAGGACATACGTTTCTTTTTAACTCTCGAGCAGGGAGGTTGGAGGACGCGGGGCTGCAGCTGCTGCCGTCAAGTCTCGGTCCTGTGTGTGCTGCATGTGTTATATTTCCTCAACACGTCTCCCGGTCACCGTGGACCCAACACTGAACCTCTTAGTGCCATGCTTGACCCGCACAACTGCAGAGCCACCAGAGAGCTGCTGCTCTGTGTTGCCGTGGCTGCCACCATGCTAAAACCAAACACCTTAGCTGTTGTCCTGCTAGGTGTACGAGATGAAACCTCGCAGCAGGACAGATCTGCAGAAGGAAGACGTGGGCTGGGTCTTTGTGCCGTTGACTAACGGACACTAAAGCACCAAAGTGATGATATATTGTCATGAAGTTGCCCCACTGCTTGAAAAATGCAACATAAAAGTTTGTTTTCTATGTTATTTCAAACTCAATGAAAAAACTTTATTGTCTTTATTTCTGTCCATCAATATGTGCTCTTTTTAGAAGCATAAAAATTGCACTCAATTCAAAGTGAAACTTCACCTTTTCATTTTCTTTCAATATTGGAAAAAGGGGAAGATTTTTTTTTTGGTATTGTGAGCAACCAGTATTCTGTCTGAAATA
>OMNW01009684.1:5059-15427 GCA_900303245.1 Selene dorsalis | reverse complement strand
GTGTGTATGCTCTCTTGTGTGTTTGTTGTTGTTTGGCTATGTGTGCGTGCGTGTGTGTGTGTGTGTGAGAGAGGGAGAGCATGTCTGTGTTTTTAAATGTCCTGCTTCATGCTGGTGCTGTACGTTGCATCATTACAAACAAGATTTTAATGGCCATAAAAAAAACTGAATCACTGCAGCGAAGCAGCTTTTGAAAGAGAATATTCAGTAAGAAATGTCGCTGACCCAAATACTGTTCACTTAGAAAATATTAGTCATCTCCATATAATGTGATGCATTATTATCTCGTTTTAAATTTTATTTTAAGGTAATGCCCCCGAGGACATTACTTATATACGATGCAGTCAAAAGACACTGATCTACTTTCTAATGTTTTAGTTCCACTCCGTTATATTTATTTGATATGACACACTGATCAATAAGTTTAACAGCTGACTGTTGGCTTTAAAGGTATTTGAGGAAGTTTATACCTCTGCTAGATGAACAGTGTTGGATTAGTAGCCCTTTTAATTCCTTTTCAATGTAAAACTCAGCTGAACGGTTTCCCTAAATGTGCAAACAAGGTAAAGCGGGAGTTGTTTATGATCTAACAGGGGGGTGGTTTTCTTTCATGGTGGTTTTCAAGCTGGTAACATGCTGAAAATTGAAGGCCAAAACCCCTCCTTCTTCACCAGAGGAGTTGAAGTTTTCTGTAACACAGAGTTCACCAGAGAAGAGAAGGCCTTAATAAAATGTTATGTCAGCATAAATGAAACCTTGATTGCACGGTGTGTGTGTGAAAACCACAGTTCCTGCACTGGACATCCACTAAGCTCCCAGACTGCAGCCCCACACAGTCTCACTATCACTCTGACTTTTCATCTAGCACCATCATCAGGGCAAGGTTTGAATTGATCCAGTGCTTTCTTTTTCCCTCCCCTCTATGACACACTAACACACTAAACCAGGATGGCCGACACAGTGAGCATTTCGCCTGCTTATCATCAGCACGTCAGCAATTTTCCCCAATTAGCATGCTGACAATAGCTTTTAGCTCAAGACACCACTCAGTACGGCTTTACGGCCTCAGGGACTCTGTGTGTACAGTAATGTATGAGAGTTTGTGTCCTGCCTGCAATTACAGTTTCCATGACAGCAACATTTACTGTACAGTGATGGACAAAAATGAACCTAAGGGATGAACACTGTTTAATTGTCTTTTTTTTGTGTTTTGTTTTTAGTTCACCTTTGCCAGTTGAACCAGTTTTATAATCTGTTATAGAGGGTTTTTTTTTTTTGTTTTTTTCTGCTGTACCGTACATAATGTAATAAAAGCTCACCTAAATGTTCACATTTACACCCTTTCTGCACTGTAAAACAGGTGCACATTATTGATGACTTTTTACTTGCCAACAATAGCATGCTGCAGCAAATGACTGCGGGCTTTAAGCATGTCTTTGACTGACAGAGTGTCTGCTGGCAGATAGTGATAAATAAGGCAATGTTATGCACGGGGGATTGCTGGGACGGCTTCCAGTGAAAGCTGCTGTTTCACCATCTTCCCTCCCATAACTTATCCACATTAGCCTCTTTGTCTGTGTAAGCGCTCTGCTCTTCACACCAGATCCACACAAAACCTTTTTCATTGAAGAATCAGAGATATTATTTATGTTGTGACCAGTCAGTTGCTGAATATTTGTGATGGCTAATTTTGTGACTACAGTGTGTTGTAAAAAGTAAAAGGGTCATGTTTGGAGCAGTATTTCCTGACCTGTAGTTACATCTGAGCGGGCTCTTAATTTCCTCTTCACTCACATGTGCTCAGTGCTGCCATCAGTGGCCCATTATTATTTTAGATGAGTCCCATAGCAGAAACAAAACACAGTTGTAACATATTTAATTCATGAGACCTTGTTTTTGCTCAGAACAAACACACGTTCACCAGCAGCTGCTGACAGTACAGTCCATACAGTTATGTATTTATGTACGCCTGTAGAAACAATATGATCATTTTCTTTGTACACAAGCTATTAGTTTGCAGTATGTGCTGTCCAGTATATGGCCGTCTGCTGCCTCCCCTTAACATATCTTATTCAGCATTTGTGCATGTGTGTATGTATGTGTGGGTGGGTGGGTGTGTGTGTGTGTGAGAGAGAGAGAGAGAGAGAAAGAGAGGGGAAAGAGTCTACCATCGGTGAAGGGCGAGTCCTTCAGAAGACGGGGTCACTGCTCTAATCTGAGGAGGTGATGATATTGTGAGGATTTTTAATGAGAGGATAAGAGCAAAAGTGAAAGGAGGGCGGGGGTGGCCAATGAGTATTAGCCTTTTTAGATATCATTAAACATTAATACTGTCAAGGGACCGGAGCACACTGGGGTCCTTTCCATTGACTTTCATGCTGCTTGCTAATAGAGTTTCACCTCTGGGGACCTCCACACCCCCACCCACCCTCAGTGCAGCACCAAAGCTAAGGAAAGATCAGATTGCCACCCCGCTTCTGAGGATGAGATTAGTGGGACTGTGTGTGTGTGTGCGCACGTCTCTGTGTGAGGTTACACACTCTTTCTTGCTCTCTCTGTCTTTTGCTCCTGGTGTATGATATATGCAAAATATAACTATTCTAAAACTATTAAAATCCCTGTGGGGGCTTGAATACATTAACCCAACCCTTAATCCTGAGAAGCATTTCAAATATCTGTCTACAGGATGTTTTTTCCCTCTGTTTCTATTGTAATGTTGTAAAATTACTTATACTGTTATTCCACATTTTAACCTAGAATGACACTAGCTACACTTTCAAGCCTTCCTCATACTAGTTCTGTTCTGTATCAGAGCATCAGGCACAAATTTAAGGTTCAAGGCTTTTTACAATGTTATATCACTGAGGAACAACACTCATTTATTTTTATTGAATATTACACTTCATGAGAGCTGCAGCTATTTTTTTTAATCTTTAATGAATCCACAGATTATTTTTTTGGATTAATTCTTAAAGGTCCTCCTTATTAAACGTCTTTTATTTTACAAGCAGGTCTCATTGCGGTGGTTTACAAGAGAGACCTGGCTAAATGGAGATAGCAGCCATACAACTGTATTAAAATACAACATAAAAAAAACAAATTACAACATGACAGCACTTTGAACTTGATGGCTTCCCAGGGATGCCTCTCTAATTTATCTAATGTCAAGTTCATGTCATTCATTTTCTTCCAAAATCTAAACATGTCCTGTTTTCTGATGATGATCAGCCAATCAGTTTATTATTTACAGGTTGATAAAAAATATTAATTGATGTGAAATACATAAATAAGTATTTTTTCTCTTGCAATATCTATTACATGTGCTAAATGCCATTGACCGCAAATCACCACCAGCAGGTCATTAAATGGTGTCAGTCACATGAATCACCAACAGAGGGCAGTGATCCCCTTCTAAAACAGCAACACTTGGCTGCACACAGGAACTTAAGTCGTATGCGTGTGTATGCGTGTGTGCGTGCTATTTGTACAGCTACTGAGAATGAATGAGTCCGTGTGCTCATACCACTCAGACGAGTGTTAGCCGATGGCACACACTCACAGAGGGAGCCGTTACTGTCCTAAGCTTAAGTTACAATGAAACCAAATTTAATAAGCTGATCTCATTCACAGGGATCCCGTTTGTGCCCTCTCCCTCCCTGGAGTGCCGCCTGCAAGCTCATCTGCACAATGTAAGAAACATTAGCACAACATTTCCTCTGATAAGTCATTTAGTCATTTTGGCCTTCTTCAGACATTCCTAGCTGTAATGTAATAATTCATTTGAGCAGCAGAGGAGTGTGTGATGTGCTTTTATACAGCCACTGTTGCCTTTTAAGCTTTCTTTCCTTCTCATCTAACAGACCCACTGAATTAAAACTCCACAACTGATTTGAACTAAATGCGCTTCTGCTGGCGAGGAGCAGCAAAGTAAGTGCTCTTATGCTTCACTTCCTCATCAAATTGTGCATCATAATCAGAAGTTTCACCATTCACTTCAGTCATTTTTGTGGTTCTCACACTTGGCAGGAGCAGCCCTTGTAATGAACATATTTAAATATCCATTACAGGCACATTTTTCAAGTAAGGCTCAGCTGCTGATTTGAGTATACAATTATTTAGAGTGTGTAAATCCTAATGAATCATTACTAACACAGTACAGTACAATTATTTGGCATCTTGTGCTTATTATCAATAGCTTTTGTTCAGAATATCTTTTTGTTGCTTAAGGCTTACAACTCTTCTATAAACCTTACTGACAGCAGTCTGGATGGTGTTGAGGACATGTTAGTCTTAGCAGCAATGCGAGATGTAGCTGTGACAATGACAGTGGTAGTCCTGAAACCACCGAGGTCTGTATTCACAAAACTCCTAGTACTAAGAGTTGCTCTAAGTGATGAATTCCCCCTTAAAGTTAAAAGTGGAACCTTGGCAAGATAAAAGTTATTCACAAAGCATCTTAGCCCTTACAAGAGCTCTTAAGGTGTAAGGTGTTAAGAGGAGGGAGGAGGACTTTTAAGAGACCTAAGAATTTCTTAAGCAGAGAAGGAAATGGCAGAAAGACAGGCTCCTGAGGTTGAAATCCATGTGGTTTTACAAGCTGTTCCCTCGGTCGTCAGACAATGATGTCATTAGTTTTCTAATTTGCAGTACCGTTGTGCATTACTGGTACTGGGTGGCGGGGGACAGGCACTGAAACCAGCCGTTCTGAACAGGGCTGTTTTGAGCAGATGAAAAGAGCTGTGATGTTTGATCCTTGGAGTATTTTGAGCAAAGCATGTCACACATGTCTTTAAGATACCTGGGAACAATTTTAATTTGTGGAAAAGGGGCGTGATATGTCTCCTTTAAGCTAAGACTCTTTGCTAGGAGTTTTTAGGCTAAGTTAGGGCTCTCTGAGAAGACTCTAAGAATCTTTGTGAATACGGCCCCAGAACTGCAGAGGCCCTTAAATAATGATAATTAAAAGGATATTCCGGCGTAAATTTAACCCATGGTCTACTGCACTGTGAGACTGAGTAGAACATCCCATCCTACTAATGCAGAAGCCCTAACAAGTTGATTACCTAATGCAGTAAAAAAGTGAGGAGTCCAGTGATGTTTAGTTCCAAAAATGCAGGCACACTTTGCTGACTGTGATAGTTTTAGCAACTCAACTTTGTTCGTTAGAAACAGACAGGGAAGACAGATAGGAACCCTGACGCATTCAGTAATCGACTTGTCAGGGCTTTCCCACAACTAGCAAGCAGCTGGAGGAGAGTGGGTGAGTTCTGTTTTCGTCTCTTTTCAATAGAAACCAGTCAAAGCTAACAGGTGTTTGATGCCTCATATTATCTGCTGGGACCCTGTTTGTGCTGTTGATGAACTATGGTGCTGTTCTGAGCATTATTTGTAGCTCTGAGTGGCTTTTTTGATCGTGTTTGGCTCTTGGCTACAAAGACAGCAGTATGTTTCTATCTGGCTGTCTGTGCTGAAGTCGCTACAACTAGAGAAGTTTGTGGTCGGCAAACTTGATCTCTCAGGGGGTGTTCTACTCTGTCTCCTGGTGCGTTAAAACACTGGTTAAATTTATGCCGAAATATCCCTTTAATGAGAGTGATAGTGGTAATCTTGAAAACTACCAGTTCAGACATGTTAAATACAAAATTCACTGTGTTTAACATGAATTGTTAAACCTGCCAACCTGTATGCATTTTGTGTAGCAGGTGCGCAATTTGACATCAAAATACACTAGTACGATTCGCCTCTATAAACTACGCAAAAACCTGCTGACATCTGTGAGCTGTGTGAGAAATGTGCACATGCGATACTCATGTCCGACAGGATACTGCAGCAGTTTCACCCAACTATCGTAGAGTAGTGGAGAATAACGGGTCTGCCAAACCTATAGCGTTGTAGCCCCGCTCCTGCTCCTTCATGCCTCCTGCCCTCTGCCTGTTCCCTGTGCCCCTACTCACAGCAGCTGGTGGTTAAAAAGGTAAACTATGTGTGTGTGTGTCAGTAGGCCTGCAAACTTTTGGTAAATGTGTACTGTTAATAACAACAACAACATCAACATCATATTAGGACCAATAGGGAAATAAGCACCAACAGTTGAGCCTAAGTCTAAGGGTAAAAAACTCACAGATTTGCGAGTCTTTTTTTCTAGCAAATCTATTGATCATGTTCCCCTAATGACCCCAATGTGCCATAGGAGAAAAAAGAGAAAGAAGAGAAATTAGCGCGAGCGATGTCTTTCCACACTGTTTTTCTCTTACCCTAGAATTTTAAGGTTAGGAATCCATAGCAGATAGAGTAGGCCTGTATGTAAGGAGCGATGTGATTATTTCTACAGTTTAAACATGTAGCCAACAAATCTTTTGCAGCATCTTTACCACTCTGCCACTATCATGGCAACCTCGAGGGCAAGTTCCACTCCAGGAAGGAGTGATGACTGATGCAAAAACTGTAGTTAAAAGGGCATCAAGGTCAAGGTCAACAAAATAAAAAATATTGAAATAACATAGTTACCTTGGTTTGTTAACAGCATTTTTATATGTTTTGGAAGTATGTTTGTGTTCCATGAAAAAGCGGTACTCAAAATATTTTGCCAAGGTTGGCAGGTCTGAATTCTTGATCATTTTATCTCTTCAATTCACCCTACTGACCATTAATAAATGATGTATTAATATACCAATGTATTGGTTTGTGGTATAATACTAATATATGAGGTATTTATCTCACTGCAAGCCACATGCATTTAGTTGCTTTCTTACTTGAGACATTTGCAGTTTATTGGCATTTATCTAAATTGATTTCCATCACCCTTAATTTTACCTGAATGTTTTTCATATCATTGATTGAATCATGTGTAATATATCCCCTTCCCCTTATATTCCCTTTTTAGCTAATGATATTAGCTTCATAGTCACAGCATATTCCCTCTATGTTGAATCTGAGTGACTCCTTTCAACCCCCTGTGGGCAGCAGTTTCAAACAGAAGAGGCTCAGATGAAGCCACTATCTGTCCAGCACCAAACAGCCCACAAATCAAGTTAGTGAAGGCAAAACCAAACAGAGCACCTTCCAAGATAAACACCTTGATGTTTTTTTCTGATAGATTTGTCGGAAGGCCAGCTCATGTAGCGGTGTGTCTGCTGTCTGTGTAAGTAGGTAATTGTTTGGTGACACATAAGCCAAAACAACAGTGGGAGCCAGAGATAGTTGATGTGGTGGATAGAAATCAGGAAGTGGACAGTCAGAATACCTCTTCCACCATCAGTTATCCATCACATCACCATATCTCAGCCTACACTGAACAGTCAGATAACCATGTCTCACCAACATGTTTTCATGTCTTGACCGTGTAATCTGTTCAGGTGACTCAGCCAAGCATCTGATCCCCATTCTGCTGGAAGGCTGCAAGCCACAGGTCACATGACCTGGAAGAAAAAACCAAGGAGACTTTTGGGATCCCTCTTCGGTCAGACACACTCCTTCCTATTTATTTCCTGTCTTTTATCCTCTGTATTCAGATCTAACCTGGTTTAAAGCATAAATAAAGCATATATAACTAAATTCATATACCTGTGTATACTGTGAGGTTTGCAAATGTATTCATCCTGTGCAGAAACACAGGCTTCACAAGGTTAAACAACCCATGTATCGACCATTCTGAAAAAAGACAATACCAAGAAACAAAAGAAGAGCAGACGTAATATAATAGTACATGGTCTTCCATATATGAAACATATGTTGATAAAAATTTAAACATGTAAAAATTCTCAATTAGGTATTATGTATATTATGTGTACCAATATAAATCTTTTGCTGTTGTGTATTTCATATATGTCATGAAAATCACATCATATCTCCCTGTAGTTGATAAATACAGTAAGAGGGACATAACATACATGTTGCAGATTACATTTCTGTATGGGATAGTATGCTGTCAAATACTTTAAAATGTGAATTTGTACAAATAGAAATATAGAGATTTCCTATTCTCAGTTCAGCCCTCTGTTTATGTCTGTTATTTTTCTCTGGACCGCAGCATGGGCTGGCTATCAACCTGAAGGGAAGTCCAAAGGCTGATGAACTGATCTGTGTCTGAGACCGCACTGCTCTGGTGTCCTATATGCCCAGGGAACACAACACCCAGCACAAATCTGGTGAGTAACGACACTCATTTGATCTGTCAATGGTAAATTGATGGGATTCACTCACTTTCCATCACAGTGGAGTTTATGAAGGCAGGTGCCCTTGCTTTGAAGTTTTTAATGGACAATGTTTGATGGAGGCTGGGCCACTGACAATGACATATGTCTGATGATTTTGAATAAGCTTTATATTCTAATATGATTGTGTTTCCTCGGAGGGCAGGACGACAAACAAATTGCTTGCTGAGCATTTTTTTCACAATCTTCTACCTCTCCCTCATTTTATCTCCTGTGTGTCTGTGTCTCAACACATGTAGCTCTGGATAAAGTAACATACACGACTTTCAGTCCCTGCTACGCATCGGTATTCATGGCTCCTGTCCTCCTGTTAAAATGCGTGCGTTTAAGTATGTCATTATTAATCTTCAGAGCTCCACTCTCACTGTGCCCAACAATGTTCACTATGAGTTTAGGTCTATATACAAACAGTGCATCACTGTAACAGGGTTCGAGGATGTTTACCCTCCTGTCATTTCAGATTTGCACATAGAAAATCAAGTTCAGTCTATAGAACGGTGTCTGTCAGGACATGAGCAGGAGAGCCAGAGGCTGCGTCTAGGACACCACAAACATATTTTGTCCTGTGGAAAGGCAGAGTAAAGCTTTGACCATCTTTGGCATATTAATTTGTGAGGTGTTTTATTTTTCTTTGCATAAAACATGCATTCAATACATTATCATTGCAATCTTATTGATTATACCTTTATATACAAATCAAAGAAATATCATTTACTCTATAGTACTGTCAGTTCAGTTTACTCCTGTACATGACTGTCATGTTTTTCCAAAAAATCGGGACTGTGAAAACAATGACGACAAGGTAAAAGTTGGCATCTGGTGTCATTGCTGAGTCATGAAACACCAGAGCTGAGAGTGATGCAGCAGCCCAGAGAGACGCTGCTCTCTGTTTCCATCACCTTCATCATACTACATTTTGTGGTAAATGGTAATGGTAAATGGACACGCGCTTATAAAGCCCTTTTCTAGTCTCTCGGACCACTCAAAGCACTTTACACTGTTTGTCGCATTCACCCTTTCACACACATTCATACAGCACTGTTTGCAGATGGGCTTTTGGAAGCTAATCATTCTGGCATATTCACACACAGGATGACACATCAGAGGGCAAGTTTGGGTTCAATGTCTTGCCCAAGGACAGTTCCACATGGCTCTGTCACTTTGTGAGGCTTAATAGTCGGCCACACTGTCGCTCTGTGAAATAAGAGCCAGGCATGAGCTCCTGGTTGGTTCATCGGCTCAAACACATGAAATACACGTGAACAAGTTGTTATAGTTTCATCATGTCACTGTGCATCTGTGAACAGTCGCTGTGAGAGGACTTCTGCTGAGAGGAAGTCCATGTTACCATGTGAAACTGTAAAATGTGAGGATTCCTTCAGGAAAAATTTTACCCTTTGTCAATGTAACAGCTCCTGTGATCTTACCAGTGATCAGGCATTACAGAGAAAAGACACATCAGTGTCACATCTTCAGACACACAAATAGCCTTGAGGAGAAAACACAGTAACACGTGCACTGTAACCTCTTTGATAAACAACTGTGAGTGCTATTTTGTAACACTGGTGAGAATGATTAGGTGTCTGGTAATGGCCAAAAGCCAAAAGCACCAAAAGCAAGTCAGCTGATCCATGCCCATCTGGAGTCTAACTTCCCAGACATCAACACTTTAAGTGCATTTGTGCTGCTCTTGTCAACTTTGGAGGTTTTAGTGTGAGATACGTTCAGGCAAACATCCAACAAAATGTTCAAAACAGGATGCCGCAAGTTCCCTGCTGACTGAGCTTGCAGTCTGAATGTGATGTTTAAGTTCAACTGAAGATAGATAATGTTGTACCAGTGGTGGCAGTTAAATAAAGAGTCGGATGTGTGCTCCTAGCTCCTCTTAACTCCCACCTCATGCAACTAGAATTACCATAGTATGCCTCTACCAGTGATCACCAACATCGAACAGTTCATCCTTCACTCCCAAGTGAATGTTTATATACAATTATGGTAGTTAGTCAGGTTTATACATCTGAACATAGACACCAGGTGAGGAGAAATGGTTTTAATGGAAATGAGGCTGGTGTGGGCTGGTGTGGGCTGGTGTGGGCTGGTGTGGGCTGGTGTGGGCTGGTGTGGGCTGGTGTGGGCTGGAGTGGGCTGGTGTGGG
>OMNW01009682.1:14929-41739 GCA_900303245.1 Selene dorsalis | reverse complement strand
GGGAGCGGAGGTAGAGGCACAAGCAGGTTGTTTGGAATGAGGGCGACATGGGAGTCCTGGGATTCTCCCTGTACTGACAGCGTCCTGACGATGACCTCCCTGGCCTCCAGGCACTGAATTCTTGTCAACTCCACAGTAACATAGTCTGCCATTGGGTACAACACCTCAGCTATCTGCATTTAAACAGAAAATGAAGTGTCAACACCAACACAGACAGTATTAGATTTTTAGCAACAACTACAGCAACATCATCACAGTCGAGATGTGAGAAGTGAAATAATGATCACATCCCCACAGGTTTGCCACGCTCTCTGCTTCAATCTCTCTCCCTCTTTCAGTGGGATCAGGTCTGCAGATGTCAGGTGACAAGCTGCTGATCATCACCAATCTTCTCTGCTTTAATTACTAGGTTTCTAGTCCTTCACACTGCTAGATTACACTTACCAACAGAGGCTGATTTCAGTCCCTCCCCTGCCCTGCCTAGACACAGTGAACCAGCTTAGTTTTTCAGACTCTTTTCTGTCTTCCCTCTGCTCTCACCTTCTACATCTCATCTGCTCCTTTCTCAGCCCCAGACTGCTCTCCTGCAGCCTAATCAATCCTGCTGGCCATTCTCAACAAATAACCTGTTTTATAATACATTTCCCATCATTTAATTCCTAGTCTCCGTGGTTCACTGAAATAACAATTAACAAGGATGAATCTAACTTAAATGATCCCCTGCCCTCTCCTCACTCACAGTGGCAAAACGCTACTTGAAATTTTAAAGTTCGGACTCTGAGAGCACTACAGAAGCTGTTTGCTCCCCAATGTGGCTCAGTGTTGATTTACACTTTCAGATATTGTGTTGATTTACTCTGGCAGTCACCAGAGGGAGTGAGAGACCTTTCCAAGACATTCTACAGGTCCCACACTTGGAGACTTGTACTGTTCCTGAATCACAAGTAGGTGGCACTGCTGTGTGCGCCTAGGGCCGTGATGACATAATTCCACCGTCAACCACAGAGGCTGTTAGGAGCCCATCTGTGATGTATGTTCTCGTGTTTTAAGTGGATCAGACAATTCACACAGTGCTTCACAGACTGCATGTAGGCCTTTGAAATATGGACCCCATATGTTTATGGATTCTGTTCCTCTAAATCCGTGATACTGTAGAAAGTCACATATTTTACGCCATGAGTAAGGCCTTTAACCCAAGATGAGCTACCCACCATCACTCACCACACCTCCTTTAACAGACTGAGCTGAAATTAGGACATAGTCCTGGTTGGTAATACTAACATCTGCTAACTCACCCTCTGTCCTTTAGTGCACACTGCGTAGCCTATCACGTTTGCCCCATTAGATGTGCCTGTGGGAGAGAGGATTGGAGGCTTCCAGCAGACCTGTAGGACCCCTGGAGCCTGCCCACAGAGCACCTGTACGTCCTGGGGAGGCATGGGAGGGCCTGGGAGGTAAGAGGATCGTTGTAAGAAGAAAAACACGATTCACTGTTTAGATATCACCGACACATAAAGAGGAAGAGGAGGAGAGGGCGTGATGCATTCATCAAATGCACAAACAGGCACACTCACAACCATGCACAGAAATGACCACACACAGGAAGGGGTAAGGGGTGGGAGGATTCAGGAAACAACAAACTGGGTTCATTCATACTTTACCCTACACGTTTAAATGTGTGAAATAATTACATTAAAATTACTTTGTGCTTTGTACATGTACACAGTCCATGCGGATACTTGTGATAATGCAACATTGCTAGTGGTGGACATTCACGACAAGACATTATGTTTATAAAACGTCATGAACATATACAATACATTATTTTGGCTAACCTAGGATGTTCCATGATCAAACTGAGCCCTCTTGGTGTTCATGATTTTACTAGATATTTTCTTGTTTCACCATTACAACTGTATACTACTCCTTATTAGAAGATAAAAAGCAAGCTACGATGAAAAGTGCTGGCTTATGGGTCTCACTGTGGGTCTCATTGAGAAACACTGTGGTCTGAGCATGCAGGACACAACCCAGAGAGACTAACTACAGCCCAGTCCTTGTCTTCCACTCTCCTGGATCACTGCATAAAACATGCACAACTGCATTCAAGCAGAAGCAAATGCACACTGATACAAAATGGTCATTTCAGGGAGCAGTGGAGGGGCACTGCTTTATATAGAACTGGTTATTCTAGGCTAGGCTATAGGCTGAGTAAATGACTCATCAGAATAATAACTGATCTGTATCTTGTGATGCAGGCCTGTTCTCTAATTAGTGATGTGCTTGGTGCGGTAAGCAAACTTGGGCAAAATTGCATTTGAATTTGGTTTGAAAAAACAAATTGTGTGTGAATTTCATTAGATATATCAATGACAACAATGTTAGTAGATGAAAAGTTGTTCAATCTCATAACAAAATGCCATTTTGCCCACACCCCTTAATTAATTAATCTAGTCTAGTAATGATTATGGCAGTCTTTTCAAAAATGTCATAGCACTAATGTCATCTCTGTCTATTGGTTTTCTGTAGAAAGTGCTGAGACATATGGGAAACCCAGCCCACGACTGATGTTTCATTCTGACCTGTTCTGCAATATGGTGTTGGACCTAGACAAAATACAATACACAACAATGGCATGGTAAGGCAATGTGTTACTGCAGCATAGTGTAACAACTTAAATTTGATCTGACATGAGGTTACATATAAGAGCTGGCGTTACAGTAAACTGACATCAACAGAGTGGTAGCAGTGTGTAGTCTCTACGTGTCCTACATATAGACTACAGAACTGTTAAAAACAAAGAGCAGACATAAATACAACTGACAAGTCTGTCATGGAGCTATGGATATATTATTGATACTATATGTATAGAATTTAGCGTTGCTGACCTGCAGCCTGAGTACAGAACTCCACACCAGCTTCCTTCCTCTCTCTCTGCTCCAGTGGCAGTTGCCATGGCACCTGGTGTGGCTGTGCCACCACTGTCACTTTGTACACCGTCAGGGGCTTCAGGTGGTGGAAGCGTAGTCTATACCTTCCTGGCTTCATCACAGCGTGTTCTGCCCCATCCAAGAACACGGTGTGACCATAGTTACTGTTACTAGGCAACCAGGAGAGCTCGGCAGTGTCACGCTGGATGTCGTCCACCCGCAGGCCGCACGGAGCCACCACTACATTGGCTCCCACCAGCAAGGTGCACCGCAGTTCATCTGACAAGCCCCGGTCGGTGATGCTCTGCACGGACACGCGATGAACACAACCGTCCAGGTCCAGCTTCTCCAGCAAACACTTGGTCCGGCCACCGTACTGTATACTAGCACGAAGTTCACCATCTACTAACACGTTGTAGCCAGAGATGTTCCCCCAGCCCAAAGGCACTAGTGGAGGCTCCCAGGCAACAATGACGCTCCGTGCCAGCTGCTTGATCAAGGTGATCTTTCGGGGATAAGGCACAACATCTTCAGCCATGTCCTCGGGGTCAAGGGGCCCCCCGGTCCCATTGCTACAGGGAACCAAGGCATTAGCTGAACCCAGGAGGCCATCCTGGGAGGCCCCTCCATCTACTGGCATCAGGGCCAGGGGTGTGTGGTCCAGTGGGCCCAGGTTTTCCCCTCCGTCCCCAGCCTGAATCGCCGGTTTTTCTTTGTCCTGGACGAATTCCACGAAGTTGGAAGGGACAAGTCCTCGCTGGCCATCCAGCAGCTCCCCTGAGACAGAGATATACATAGAGAGACACGTACAGGAAACTGATGTGTGCCTCGCACTTTATGTTTATATTTCTTGATGGTCTAGAGCTGACTACCCGTAAATACCACTCTTTAACAGCTATCTCTGAGTGAGGCATCCTACAAATGTTAAATGGGCTTCAATAATGGATCCTTACAAGACAAAAGGAAAGCAGTAACATGAATACACATAATCACATGTGAGCTTTTTCTCCTTGCAAGGTGGGAATGAGTCAGAGAGTGAGAGGCGAGAGAGTTGTAAATATACAGTATGTACTATTCCCTAAGATGTAAAATATATCACTGGTGCTCTGATGCCTTCTTTTATACTCTCTCCAGTAAACACAGAACAGAGCAAACACTCCTTTTCAACATTCCGACGAACCTCAACTTAAAGTCACTGCTTTTAAACATTTCCAGGAGCACCCCTGAGGATGTAGCTGTGGTCAACGAAGAAAAGAAACAGCTTACATTTACTCTGTAGTTTCTCTCCCAAAGGGCAGAATTTGTCTTAAAAAAAGCTCCCTATCATCTTGTCCTTCAATCCCTTTTTCCACAGAGGACTGGACCTTAAGACCACGTGTGTCTGTGTCTATGCATGTTGTTTGTGTGTGTTGATGATTAAGATGAGGCCAGCAGGATTAGTCATCAAGATAAAAGGGACCAAGGTCCCATCTTGACAACAGCTTGGTCTGAGGCCTGATTCTCCCCCCTGCATGGCAAATGCAAGGCTTCTCCATGATGCCATGCAAGCTCACCGCCCACAGCTAATGAATCACTGCAGCAGAGTACTACTGTGGCTGTGACGTGCTGTGCTGGGTGCAGGATTGCTAGCTAGAGGGATTAGGATTGCCTTTGATGGAGAAGCCTTCATAATTCTAAAGGGATTATACAAGAGAATCATTCCAATCACCACTTATGAAAAGTGTACAGGAATTTTTTTTGGTGACACCAGTGCACTTAAGTATAAATTCATATCCTATATATGTGTGTGGGATACGTGCAGGTATGGCCATCACCTTGTGGAACTTAAAAGTGAGTAATAATCAATTACAATACTTACAAACACAAGGTGGGTCAATGACTTTGTTAGATAGAAAGGAGGTCAAACAACTTTAATATGTAAGCATTCAAAAAGTAAATTGAAGTGCCCGATGTCTCAGTGGGAATGGTCTTGGAAATCATGGCAACCTAACCCAAATACATTCACACTGCAGTGACTATTACTAACTATGTCATCTATGTAAGATGAGGAGAGGTAATTCTTATATGATGGACAGACACTGTTGTTGTTGTTGTAAATGTACTATATATAGTCAGACGTAACAATATGTAGCATATGTGCTACAACAGAGTGTGCTCCTTAGACATGGTGAAAAACACGTCGATGCAAAGTTCAGTATTGTAAGTGGATCAGATTCTCTAGGGGACGACTGTGAGCTGGCACACGCTTTTTGGCATTTGTCTCATTGTGAGGTAATTAATACATGATGATGCACACGCTTGTTATGACTGTCAGGCATACTCTACAGCAGCAGACACTGACTCAGGCAAAATCACAGAACTTGAAAAGCAACAAAGGACATCTGTCATCTTTTGTCTGCAGAGACATTTTTTCCTGGCATTTCTCCTTTCATTTACTGCTTAGGACCAGCTTTAGAGTTAATGGTAATATTATTTTCTATGTCATTTCCACCCCAAAGGTAACTTCACATTCATCACTTATGTTGGCCTATTTTACTTCTCACCTTCATAAAAGCCATCATCATCCATGTTTCCGTACACGTACAGATACTTTCCAGCAACAAGGGGGAGTTCGGCTTCTGGATGCTCGTTTGGTCCATCGTAAGGGTTATAACTGAAAGGAAAAATATCAACAATTCACTCTTACTCTTAGGTCAGCAGCCTTTTTGCTAATCTCAAAGGTGTATAAAGGGACTCTTAATAAACTTCATAAAGATTAAGTGCAATAACATCAATAGACTCCTGAAGCTGGTCTCATTCACCTGTAGCGGGCAGTGCAAAGGCGGACCTGGCCTGTGTAGCGAGGCTTGGACCTGGGTGATGGGTTGGCCTCATCCTCCATCTATAGATTAACAACAGAACCAAGATTTAATTATCACAATTATTATTACCATCATAACCATGTCCAGGGTAATGTTGTTGCACATGTAACAACGTGATGAAATTTAGTAATATGCTTTCACTCAGACCCACCTCTGATGAGGTCAGCTGGCGAGGGCTGCTTGGGCGGTCCGTTGTCACGGTGCTGGATTTGACAGACAGCAGTTCTGGACCTTCTTTGTCTCCAGTCTCCGGCATGCAGGGCAAGAACTGGGAGATCAGTAGCGGCGTGTTAGCCGCGCTCTCATCGCCTGGGAGACATTGATTTCCATAGCAAATGAAGAGCAACTGTCAATCCTTCTCTACCCATTTGCTGTTCATTGCACAGCTATTGATCTTCATGGCAAAGTCTATTCCATCCCATCAACACCTCACATCTGCAATGCACTGGTCCTTAAACACCACTGAGGTCCTCATTGGAAAAAGACAGCCAAAAAAAAAGAAAAAGGAAACTGCAGTGTATGTGAATAGCTCGATTCCTTGAGGAAATTACCTTAAGTCAACAACCTGGATGCACTGCATCACTGGGTTCTTGATTTGTGAGTGAGTAATATTATGCATTAGAACAAAAGCATCAGTGAGCCCCCTCTGTTTCAAGCGAAGAGAGAGATAAAACAGGATTTTCAGCACTTCAAAGACCTTTGGTCTGTGCCAGACTGTATAAATCTACATCACTAATTTGGCTGCATCTGCTGGCTCTGCAGGTTTACACCATGTGCTGCTATACTAATGTGTTAAACCACATTTGTGTCATACATCAGGCCTGTGATCAATTAGGGTAGGTATTGATCATGAATAAGCAGTATCATTGTTATGGTGTCCACCTCTGGTCAGGGGTAAACTGTTCCAGCTGTTACGTGCGCTGTGTGGGGATTAGATCGCTCTGGCTCTCGTTGCATTCTGTACATAACATCTTTTGATCACATGTAATGTGGTGGATGCTTTCATCATGTGTGTCAAGAGTGCATACATTTTTAAGAAATGGTGGACCCCACTGGTGTTGAACCATTTACTCTTAATCACATTTTCTTACTATCAAAGCACACAGACCAGAATTCACCACTGAGAGAAGATGGGAAATCATTATAAGATGTAAATGCTACTACCAGTGAAAATAACTAAAATCAGCTGTAGATAAAAAAAAAGTGAATTATGTAAGCAACATTCACTCTTAATCTCATCTCTCAAAACTGAAGTTTGACGACTGACCACGGACCCACCTTTCTCGGGTTGGCCTTCAAATCCAACAACGACTTGTGGCAGATTCTTGACTGGTGAGAGAGGGATCTGGGATGTGGAGGTTGGATAAATTTTAAGGATGTCCACAGTATCTGATTGCAAACGAAATTTCAGCAGCTCTTTGGACAGCTGGTGGAAGTGTTCACTCTGTGACCTGCATTTCTGCTCCAGGTCACGAACCTTGACCTTTGACAGACAATGGCAAGAGCAAAAAGGGGGTGATAGTAGCAGAAGAGAAGGAAGATAGAAAAAAGAGAGGGCAAAATATGAGGAAAATCATACTCCATCAACAAACAATGCCTGAGATGTACTTCATTACATGTATTTGCATAGATACCAGTCCTCTACAGAATAGCCAAAGTTTTATCTGTTAAAGCTGATCCAAGAACGAACCAATTAGAAAACGATCCCTAAAGATTCATTTTCCAGCTTATAGCAGCATATTATATTGAAACCACTGCAGTCTAATCAACATAAGTGGAAGTGTAGAGTCATCTCCTGCAGCTGCTGATACACAACACAGTTAAACTCTGATAACAAAGTCTAAGCACTGCAAAGAGAAAAGAGGATTATTTAACTTCTTAGACATCTTACCACTGATATATCAGAGGAAGCTGTGGAAGATGTATAGGTGTACAGTGGGTATTTTATGTATAAATAAATAGAGCAAAAACCTATTCTGTATGATTCAGTGTTATTTAGGGATTCTCAATTTGCACCAAATACCCACTAAAGGCTGTGAAAGTGCTGGTGATTTGCTGCAAGTTCACACAGGCAACAAGTGGGGAGATGAAACTAGTTGGGGAAGAAAATAAATACCTGAAACATTCTGTCCTTATTGTTCTGTTCAGATAAAAAGCAAGGGAACAGGAAAAAATAAAGAAAGGAGAAAAATTACATGCAAACAAGAAAAAAAAACATGCGCAAACACCAACCACCAGTAAATGTTATTGTAATTGATGCAAAATAGGACGAAATAATGCAAAACAAGAAAGCATTTGTCAGCAGAGATAAATACACACAAGCCAAACAAAATGAAAGCAGAAGGAACTGAAAAGACAAATACATATCTATCAAAAAGCCAAGCAAGCACAAAATGATGGAATATGGCACAGGTTATAGTTTTTTTTTTCCCTACAGACAGTGGAGCTATGGTTTTCCTCCTGCTAAAGTATGTTTGCTCATCAGTGTGCAGAAACCAGCGTGAGAAAAAGTCTACAAATGAATTCTTTAGATTTGTAGAGAACTACGCTCATTGACAGTGGAGTTTCCATTTCTCAATCGACACTCTTGATGTTTATCTGAGCCAAACCCAGGCTGCTTGCTCCCTCAAATCGTATTCAAGTGCTTAGGATGGATAATAACATGACCTTACTTGAACTACACTCAAAGGAGTCTACACCCTATTGTCGTGACAAAAGGATTTAGAGTGAAATGAGAAAATAATTTCAACTAGACAGCTCAGTGACAAGCATCTTAAAGACTGTGATGAAACCCAGCAGGTTGGTGATTTGATCATGGGGAAATTTCTAAAAGTATTCAAGGTCAGCCTGGATGCAGGATTAATGTGATGTCTGCAAATGTGGTGATCAAGTGTGATACTGCCACAACAACAGTACAGAAACTCTAAAACAAGACAAAGACAAATCCAGATTTTCTACGATAGTATTCACTCAGCCTTGCTGTGCTGACAATGATGTTTTTCCAAAGTTGTATGTGGCTTTTTTATCTCTCTTTTCTGTTTTTTTTTTAGAGGAAAACTGTACTACATGGAGGAAGTGGTGCAAGAATTCAATATCTCACATAATGTTACTGTATGCTATTTATGGAATTCAAACTTAAAGCCATAATTTATGCAACACCACCTGTGTCCAGGCAAAGGGCACAAGCAAGCACCCTGCCTATGTTCCTATATGTCAAACCACACCGTGTCTTGAAGAACCTGAATTAAACAAACATCCAGAAACACAACAGAGGCCATGAAGCAGAGGTTCATGTTTCTGACAATATTCCCAATAAGTCCTGTCCTGGAATGGTATCTTACATTGCTCAATGTTTAAGTCCTTACGCAGTCAGTGCACACCCACACAGGTGTTGATTGGCTGATTAGATGTGGTGTGAGGGTTAAGTGCAGACTGACTCTCTGACATCTCCCCCCCCTCATTTCTTGTTAGATTAATAGCACCTGTTTGGGCAGGTGAACTCATACTTTCATCATTATTATTGTTCAATTGATTCAATCATGGCCACCAGAAGATAAAACCTCCAGACCTTTCCTCTTACACCATCAGCAGCTCCAAATTTTAATTCTGAAAATCATTTTGATTATGAAACAATACTTAGATATATTTCTAAAATTATTTTATTACTAAATTCCCTCAGCTGTACTAGTCTGTGCCAATTAATAAATATTAGTACAGTGCATGCTAAACTCAATCATACATTTCATACTTAGTATACACAGTACGGCCTCACAGAGCTGCTGGTGTGGCTAGTGTGATGTGCTGGTTTCTCCATAAAGTGTTAATTTAAACATTTTTCACACATGTACAACAGTACATGTGCAGATGGCAATATTTTGCCATCTGTGTTTCCTTATTTAACACATGTCAAATACTACATGAGATATCCCATAGGATTTTGTCATTTGTTTCATTATATTAAAACAATTTATCAAAGTAAGACTGAGGTAAAGCTGGAGATGGATCTCTGTTTGCTCATGTTCCTGTACCTCTAACAGGTATACTGCTTCCTCATGCTCTTGGTCAGCTTGCACCCGAGCCTGCAGGGAACACACAGAAACACACAGTGACAGCTGACACCGTGATCACAGTCCATGAGGCAGAACAGACAGCACACAGCTGATAGACTGTCAACCCAGTACCCAGAGGAGGCTCACTGGTTGACTATAGCAGGAGGTCCCTACTTCTGCTGATCTAATGAACAACACTACATTTACTTGAGGGTATGTTAGTGTCCAGTGTAAAAACTTCTTTGTGGACACATTCATAACTGTTTAGTAGCTGATGTTTATGTTATTCGTTGTTTATTCAAATTCAAAATGTAGGTATGAAAATGTCTGAGTGATATTTATCAAGGTGACTGAGTTTCTGTGAGACATTACGTAATTGAATATGCAGCACAAGCACTCAAAAAACTTCAGCAACCGATCTGGGCCACACTTGGTAAAAAGTAAAGCAGACAATTTAACATCTTCAATATTCGAAGAGCCTCAAAAATATCAAAAAACACTTCCAAGGGCTCCTTGTCATATTTTAAGTTTTGTTTGACCACTTTTTGTTTGAGCACATGTACGACAAACAAGCCTTCAAAATGGCACCAGACACAGTACACACCTCGAGAAGCCACATCTGCATGCTGAAAGATGTTCCTGAAGTGTATAAATTTATCAGCAACTAGAAAGGCGACATTTTTAGCAAAGAGTGTTTGAAACTGGATCTCTAATAAAAATATGGTGATTTTTGGACAGATTTCTAAGGTCTTTATATTTCCTCATACACTTGCAGTGATTCAGTGATAGTGAATCAGCACAAACTGGCAACTGTCACAATGATGACTGAACAAGGAGCTTTGCCATTAAGTCAATGTGCTATGCTGTCAAACATATAGAAATTGAGCTTTTAATAACCACCTTTGTTTTGATTTGTTTTTTTTTTGTTTGGCCTCTATCCATTTGGTCATACCTTTTGTAGTTGATTGATCTCCTTCTGTTTTCTGTGAAGGGCCACCAAGGATTGCTCATGCTCTGTCTGCAGCTGCTGCTTCTGCTCTACAGACTCGTGCATATGCTAAGAAGAAACAGACAGAGGGAGAGAGAGGAACAATATGTGGTTATGCTGAGGGATGTAACTTAGAGATGATTTTTGACACCGTCCCACAAGAGCCACCCAACCACAATCTTTCTCTGTAGATGGTGACAGATAAAATACAGCTAGATTTTTATCTGAATATTTCTGTGGCTATCCCTAAAAGGAGGGTGTGTGTGCTGCAGTGGGTTTGGTATACCCACCTCATTGAGACACCTTTGAGGAAACTGAACCCAATGTATCCGAATGGCAATTAGCTGCAGGTGGTTCTGCATTCTGATGAGAGGAAGCTCAGTTTGTGCCATCAGAATATGGTCAAAAATCCTGAATTATAACAGGAAAAGTTTGACTTTATGAAACCTGCTTATGAGCTTTCATGAGTTAGACGAGAGGCGGATGCCACCCTCATGTCTCTGTGTTTGAGCTACGATGCCATAACCAGCAGCATATTCCTCAAAATGTTGAATTGTTACTTTAAACATCAATCCTCAACTTCTTAAGTTTTGAGTTCACTACTTATAGTAAGAAGAGTTTGATACAGTATGAGCTTGTTATAGAATTTATAATGTATATTTGTCATATTCAATCTGGTGTAGGCTCCAACATGACTTAGGGAAAGCTGTCACACATGGTCACCCACACTGATCCCAAATCTACCCTCTCTCAAATCAGCCGACTCATGACTGTACAGTATCTATCCGTGGAGTCACGACCAGCTGCCACATCTTGCAGAAACAGGGTTAAGGCACAAGATGTTTCTGCAAGCTTAAGAAGAAAAGACAGCTTAGAAAGCTCTGACATTCATCATTTTCTCTCTGTATTCTCTCTCCCTTGAAAAAAAAAGAAAAGAAAGAAAAGCCTCTTTACCTCCCGGAGTGGCTTCGAGGTGTCCTAAGCAGGCAGCCACTGCTTTGCATAATCAAGGAGAAGCTCTAAGCTGCAGAGGACTGGGCTGAGAGGCAGAAGCAGAAAACTACTTTTTTTAACCCTTGAATATTCAGAGAGAACTGGATGAAGTCACCTACATTTTCAGGAAACACCCTGTGACGTCATGTTAAAACTGAAATAGACCTGGACAGCTCCTCTGAAGCAGCTGGATTTCAAGTGCTCAGAGGTAGAAGGGCAGCAGAGCAACAAGATCAGCAAGAAAACACAACTCAAAAACTCAAAGTTCACAACAAAGCTGGCTGAGAAGGGAGCCTGCAAAGGTAAAACCTACTAAAGGCTTTCGCCTGGAGAGAAACTCTAGATGTGTCCCTAAATGAGAATGATCCCAGGTGTGTAATGACAACATATACATTTGTAGCTGACACTGCTGTGGTGAACACCTGAAATCAGTTGGAGGAATAGCTTAAGGCAAATTTCCCATATATAGTGCACAAGAACAATAACCACAGCTACCAAGCAATAAAGATTTTCTGGCTAATTTAGCATTTTAAACATTTTTTTAACAATGTTAACACTGTTTGCTTTGCTGTATGTTTAACCAAAACAGAGTTGACAAGTTAGCATGACCCACAGTAAGAGCAGTGTAACAGCAGAGTTATGCTAATTAGAAAAAAATAGATTTTCTTTAACAAAACAGCTCTGCTGCCTGGTTAAATGGATTGTTCTCTTCAGTGATGATAGTAACAGGCCCTGTTATGTAAAAAATATATGTATTGCATGTATGTTTCCCTTCAGCTATGGAGGAGCAGCATAAAAAAGGACGAGGTCTGCTGACTACTGCCTTACTCTCCAACAGAGATGTGACAATAAGCCTTTTTTTAGCAGATTATATAACTTTAAAACAAAGACTGACAGTGCTGTATCTCATTATTGTTGACTGCAGAATCCTTTTAAATGGACAAAATGAAGTCTTTTTTTTAATGTGTTTCCTCCTCCATCTCTGCTTTCTCCACCCACGCCGCCCTGTGTAATTTTCTCTAAATAGTCTCTTTGTCTTTATAATCAATACACAATGAGAGAGTGATAAACCATTCTTTGCTGTATTAGAGAGCAGGTCAGTTTTTTCTCAGATGGGGACATTTCTCTCTCAAATATCCTGACAAACAGACAATCGATAGGAGATACAGGGAGGCGAGGATTTGTAATGAGAGTGCCTCTCACAGCGCAGTGAGACTGTGTCTGATTACTATTGGCAGACCAGAACACAATGAAAAAAGAGCTTCTCCATAAAACCGATGACACGTCACCTTTATGCGTTGCATCACTTTCTCTCTAAAGTTTTCTTAGAAAACAAATACTTGAGAGTTGGGAACACTTCCAAAAGAGGGAGTAAAAATCTGGACTGAAAAACGAGGATGGAGGAATGAATGTACAGCGTGTAATGTAGTGGGAGCTACAGTATGTCAGTGACAATATGGAGGAGTAGACTCTGTGGTGATGATGGAGCATGAAAAGAGGACAGAAGGCCTTGAGTCTTTACAAAATTCTTGGCTTTGTGATCTATGCCAGATGTTTGGTATCAGTTCCTGGACTAAATTTAGTTTCAAATATACAGTACGTATAAAATCTAATCCACAGCAGATGATTAAATCTGCCCCCTGAGAAAATTCTTGGTAGAGAAGGAAGATTGTTCTTGGTATATATATGAAAAAAATCAAAATCGAGACCCTTTAATCAAGAAGTCCAAGATTTCATTTTCTTCAGGTTTTATAATTTGTGAAATCAGAACTGAGACACTCATGGACACGATTTCTACCCCCACGCTCCAAATTGATTTCTGACATTATTAAGTTATCTGGAGCTGGCCATATGGTCTTTCTACTCCACACTCATTGGCAGACAACTGAAACCACCACAGCACTCACACTGTCATCTAGTGAGAAATCAGGAAGAGGGTTTGGAAACGTTTACAGAAGTACGACTATCTGCAAAACGAAAACTTCATCAAACTTTAAATCATAAAAATGATCTACTTCCGTGGCGCTTAGAAAAGATATGTGATGCAAAAATTTGAATATGACAGCACAGGAGAAAGGGAATGAGACGCTGTTAGAAGATGAATGAAAAATGAGGAAGAAGGAGAGTGTGGTTCCCATATCATTCCTCAGGATTAAAAGGGGGAAAGACGAGAAGAACGATGTCTCACCTTTAGAACCTGTTCCAGGTTCTCCACTTTGCCTTGGAGTTGGCTCCTCTGCTGCTGGGCCACGTCTCTCTCCTTGCTCACTACAGCAAAGGTCTCTCTCAGCTGCTCATAGTCTGATCGCACCTACATGGACAGAGAAAGGACACATGGGGGTTCACAGGCAAGTTAACAGGATAGATGTAGAGGACCAGTGAAAAAGTCAGTGGAGGTACAAACAGAAAAACAGAACAAACAAAACAAAGTGAATAAAGAAAATGCTTTAATTCCCTCTTTGATTTATTTGAAGATTTTCAAAATGCACTCGTTACTCTGTTGTTCCGTCTCTAAAGATGAAAACAAGCATGCAGCTTTTATGAGGTTTGTTCTTGCAGCAGACCTAGTTTTTACATTTATGAATAGCGGCAGCTTTTTTCTGTGGCTGGAGGGTTGATTGGGAGTTCACACTCAGAAGAGAAATTAATCAGCACATTTCCATTTAGCCTTGATGAGACAGAGCTGCTGACTGGAGCGTTCTGCGTCTCGTTTCTTCATCAGTCAGGGGCCTTGAGCTGAGCTAGTTCCTCTAAAGGTGGCCTCACAGGATTGAGCAGAACCATCCCTCAGCCATGCACCTATCATCTCATTAATTAACTAAACAGATGAGTGCACAATAGATAAGTGCAAAGTGCTCAAAAATAGACTGCTGCAAAGGAAATGAGTTCATTCATAAAGAGGACTTTATGATTGAAGCAGCTGGAGTTGGAAGCGTCAGTATCACCTGAACTATATCTCTATAATTATCTTTATTTTAAAACCCATAATAATAATAATAATAGCTATTTTATGGAGAGATATACAAAAATGCTTTACATGATAAACTGGCTGAAGCACAATATAAGTGTAGAGCAGTGGTCTGGTAATAAAACCATATGTTTGCATTTTAGTGCCTCTCTTAAAGATAAACACCTTTTCCATAACAATTTAATTAAGTCAATGAAATACTTCTTTGGTAACATTTTTTTTAATGTTTGAATCAACACAAGCCCTGCACAAAATATTATGCTCATGTGCTGTAAAATATTCATTTAATATTCATCTTTGGAAATCTGCAGTTATATCTGTTAAAGGAGAAGTTCCATTTTTGCGACCTGGACAAGTTTTGGGGACAAATAATGCCCTATTTAAAGGGTTCCTTATCGTACCCATACCCCGATCACTCCCGTTATATGGATATACGCGGATGTTGAATGGATCTAAATAGCGTCAGAAGCACTCCAAGTTCCACCAAAATTGTATGGGTGAGTAAATGAACGTATTTTATGCTAGAAAAAAAGGTCCAGGTTGCAAAAAATGTAATTTCTCCTTTAATTCTCTTGAACTCTGACAAAGATCTAACAATACGAGTGCAATTCATTTTCAGTGATCACTTTCTCTAATCATATCACACCATATCATCTTTATTTCTCACTCTCAGCTTCTGTCTTTCTTTCTCTTTCCTGTCCAGTACGTTTTGTTTGCGTCTTTGCCATGATCGGCCTTGCGAGCCACTCGCATTTATTCCTACTGTACACCTGGCAGAGACTGGACACACTTTTGCCCCACTTTCTTTTCATCTCTGTGACCACCTTGTCAGTGCACAGATGGCATCTTTTTGTGTGGACACGGTGGAGCAAGAGCTCTGAGCCAAGTCCCTGGACATGTGTCAAATCTGCCCCCTGTGTGAAAGTCACTATTAGCACCAGAGTAGCAAATCGCCCACCATCGCAGACGGTCACCGTGTCTCCGTCTGGGTGTGTGTGTGTATGTTTATGTACGCATGTGTGGACTGTCCCGGTGCAGCCACAGTCATGGGAAAGGGAAAAGGTGCAATGACAGGTTTTATGTATTAGTTGATATGTTAGAGATTTAAAAGCATTGGAGGGGCAACACGTGATAACATATATGTTGATGATAACGTGGCTGCAGGTTTATTGATCTGTAGAGATGGATCACACATTCCAGCTCATGACTGATTTTACAGTCATGTATAAGACATTGTACGTGTGATATGTAGCACCTCTATCTCTAGTACTGCGAAAATAAAATAGATTTCACCATTGATCTTTGTCTGATCTGGGCACTCAGCATCAGTGTGTGTGCTTCTAATGTATCCTCGCACAGTGTCTCACCTGGTCATATTTCGTTGCCTTCAGGTGGTGGTTAATCAGCTCAAGGTTCAGACGGTTTTTCTCCTGCAGGGCAGCATGGAGCTTTGCTTTCTGTGGGATAAGGGAGAGAAACAAATGTTAACTTTGTTGGTAAACTATGACACATTTTCCTCCTCACTGCAAAATTTTTTTATGTCTGACTGCATCACGTATGCGAGCCACACAGCGGAACTCCATCTTATGAACTATTACATAAGCGACAGATGAAAGACTCAGGTTAGTGCCGATCCCTCCCTCCGTCTGTATGCATGTGCAAGTGTGGCTAAGCTTTTCTCCAAGATGCTGTCTGGAGGACAAAACCCACAGCTGCATACTGTCACCCTCCATTTGGTATGTGGCATTAGGAACGGAGGGGGAGGAGGGCTAAAAAGGAGCGGGGCACGGCAAGAAAGCGACGAGGAGACGGATAGTGATGGAGGGATGGTTGGAACGAGAGATAGGAAGTGGGGAGAGGGAAAAGAAAGACATGAAAAAATGAAGTAACTAAGGAGAGAGGGATGCAAAGAAAGGAGGAAATGAGTGCAAATGTGGTAAAATGCAGCAAGCTCAAGATGAGATTAAGTTGCACACCACGTAAAAGAGGATTTAAAAAGAGGTGTGTAGCTCCTGTCTCTCCACTGCACAGATCCACATTCAGAAGTTGTCATGCCGCTGGTGCTGCAGGTACTCAAGCATTACATAATTACGCCAGACTCAAACTAGGGCAATGCTCCTCTCCTATCACAGCTCTGAGCATTCAAGAGTGATTTCACTGCGACTGGTCATATCCTGGCACATAATACCACTTCATGCTGGTGCACTGAGCTCATACTGTTGATTGTCATTCTCAACATCCCGACTACAGCATAATATGTGGATAATTAATTTATAATAGCCTTTTCTCTGTTCAGCTTTGTCCTTAAACAATGAGAGTCACTCAGGAATTTGTTTTCCTCAAAAAGTCTTGCAGGATATGATGGTGGCTGGGCCTGGGTTTAACACTCGTTATTAATTTTAAAATATTGAAAACACAGAGAATTAGGTTAACAGCTGACAAGGGAGAATTTAATTCAATTTCTTTTAAGATATGTGTAGATTTTAGAAGAAGAAGAAAGCTGAAAATATATAATTCAAAGTGACTGAAATGCAATCTTACGGACAAAAGATGCATTTTTAAATTCCATAAAGTGCAAGTGTCTGTGTTGTATTTAATCTATACGGATGAGCTGTAAGCAGTCACAACACAGCATTACACCATACATGCATGCAATATGCTCTCCTCAACCTCAAGCAAAAAGGGGCTGAAGCTTTGTGTGTCAGTTTCAGTACAAGAAAAGACTGTGGTGCAGAGTTTTATGATGAAATTTATCAGCACAAATAGAACTCAGTAAATGGAGGAGAGACAGTAAAACAGACAGCGTGAGAGGCCAGCAAGGTTCATCCATCTCTTTGTGTGCAGGCAGAGAGACAGCTAGGGCTGTCGGAGAAAGACACAATCAAACCGAGACAGAGGGATAGAACAGACAAGGACAGGAAGACACAGAGAAACTGGTGAGTGAGTTCACTGGCTGCTCTTATTGTGTAACGCCGTCGCCACATCACATCACTGCAGACCACAGAGCAGCCAGCGCACAGAACCACACCTCGCTACAGCAGCAGCCACAAATGAGCCCGTTCCTCGGCCGCTGATTGTTAATTATGAAGACACGGCACGTCATGAGGTGTCAGCTGCAGTCGTCCTCTGCAATGACACCCCAGGACGTGGCCTAGTTGACATCGTAAGAGAGCAGGGTGGGGGCTGGGAGGGAATCCAAAGACAAGTGGAATAAAGATTGGTTGTAATAAAATTTGGGAGGGGAGGGGTTAAGAGTTCGGTTGATGTTTCCTGAGTGTGATAAGAAAAGAAACAAAGAAACACACACACACACAAAAAAAAGGAAAAAGCGTGACCTTTCCAATGCTTCTTTTTACAGGCCTCAGGAATGATGTCTGCTTTTCCACTTCCTCCCACTTCTAGTGAATCACACATTCACAGCTCTGCTTAACACTGTGTAACATCTTGTAAACACACTGCTACACTGCAAAGCCAAGGGACACGCACACATTTCTGTGCCAATTTAAACCGTCAATATGCACAAATAAACAGAAGACAGACAACTACCTTCTCCTTCTGTCTGTTCTCTCCATTTATTTCTGTCTGCCACACGTTTTCCTTCCGTCGCCGCCATGATTTTCATTCTCTCCCCAAACCCACAAATTTAGCTGCTGGCCCTGAATCTGCTCCGCTCTGCTCACTACAGCCAGCATCTCACTGAGAGAGTCCCAAAATGTATTCGGCGTCCACACAGAGTGACTTCAGTTTCTCTGTTTATGTCCATGTCTGCCTCGGGGGTAACTGATTGTACTTTAATCCTGTATGTGCAAATTAAAAACCATAGTAGAAGCTATTTACCCCTTGACTCAGGAAAAACATCTAGTAATAGCTTTCCTGTAACTGGCTAGACAGGAGAAGGCTTTATATTTAGGGAACAATTAAGTCAAATGATGAAGGAATATCCATATAATATCAGGATATGGTTAGCTTAGCTTAGCTCAGCTTAGCTTGGTTTAGCATAAAGACTGGAAATAGAGGTTCAGGGGTTGCAAACTATGCACAAAAATCATATTTAAAAGATACTTTTTTTGGAGCATGGCAGTTACAATTTTCATAATTTGTTTTGAACCAAATCAATATTATGATGAGGACATGTGGAAATCATCTTTACACCTCATTATTTGTTTGATCTGGCATCAAATACACTAATTATTGCTCATGATGTGTTCACTGGAAAGAGATCAATTGTACCATAAATAACCTGATTATCACATAGTGGATTTAGGCAGTGCTTCTGGTTACTGTAGTATTGTGTGTCTGTGAATCAGTAAGTCTGAAAAAAAGCTGCAGTGTCATGGTTTTTGTATTTTGTTCTGATCCAAACCAGATCAAGGAGTTACTTTGATTTGATCAACAAGATATCAGAACATACACATTTTTATATGATCCTTGACATTTCCCTTATAGGTTTTTCACTTTCTAATGATGGGGACTTGAATGGCGATTGATCTTCTCAGATGAATCTAATGTGCCTTCATACTGACGCAAATTAAACATGAATAGAAGAATCTTAAAATAATTCCCTCCTTTCATCACCCAACATGCACAGCTTTGTTGTATCACATGTAAATGTACTTCTGTCCTCATGGCTGTTTTTGGCAGAAAAGATTAAAAATCCTGAGATGCTGGATTTTACAGTGATGTAGGCTTTAAATTTATTTAAGGAAGGCGTTGATGCTTTCAAATTGTGGATGTGCCATGTTATAATAAACCAGCTGTTAATGGGAGTTAATTGCAACATTCAAATGCTATCTGTCGTCGGCCAACGGAAGATTATACTGACAGGATGTTGGATTTACTTAATTTAGAAATAAAGGTCTTGGATCATATTGGTAATACTAAACTTGGCAATATGATATTTGAACAAGAATAAACTGGTAGCTTAATAATGAAGAACAGATGGAGAATGAACCTGTGGGTGAAGCGATGGATACCACTGACTCTAAATGGGATTCCTGTGGGTAGAGGATTGGTACTGTTCCCCCTAAACTCCAAAGAGGATTGTCATTAATCAGATGTCACGGTAGAAAAATTTGGTTCCACTTATCTCGGAAAAAAAGGACAATGATAACATGTCCTGTCAGTACCAGTAAAGTCACAGACAAACACAGATGCACCATGCTGACAGAAGTTAATGGAAAAACACACAAAAAGATACGACCATGTAAAATATAAAGATAATAAATATAATATCTTCTGCAACAAGATGTGTTTTGCTACATTAAATCTTTTACCAACAGAAACTCAAAGCGAAAGTCACTAACTGGAGTTCATGGGTTTGTGAGGAGATTTTACCAGTCAAATTCTTATACTTTTAACACAAAAACCACACTCTCAGAGCATTCCTCACCTACATATGAAGCATAATCAACTCTCTATTCCCCTTTGTAAGTTAGATTAAGTGCAGTTTAGGCTGGCTGTTAGAACTAATCCTCAAACAAAAGACTTCGCACGAACATATTAGATTATTTCAGTCTTATTGAAATTTTATCATATCATAAACAGATTACTCCCTCCATTACGTTCCACTAAACTTTGTGTTGAGTGCCTTAATAGGACGACTACAGTTAATGTCTGTCTCTGTCTGTGTGTGTGTGTGTGTGTGTGTGTAAGACTGTTCTGCACTTATGTGGTTAGAGAATGGGTAAATGGAGTCAGAGTCATGACTGTTGTCCCACCACTAATAGCAGCTGCAGCATCAGCTTTCTGTTCAGCACCGCCTAATGTCTGTAGAAGTCAGGACCATGGACAGCTCCTCGACTGAGCCCATTTAAATGGGTGCAGATCACGACTAATGCTGTAAAAACTCTACTGAGGACTCTGTAAACTCTGTACTGGACTCTTCACAGCACTGGTAGTTTCACATGTTGAATCATATTTAAAGCCTTAAATATCAATATCTAAGGTATACACTGCATACTGATATACAAAGTCACATTTGAGATATATTCATGGACATAATATATGGGTATGAATCATACATGGAAAAACATTATTTTGCTTTTCAGCTCACAAAGGATCAAGTTTTTTTCCGCACCATTGTTTTCAGACTTACTATTGTGACATTTCTAAAGAAGTATCTTACAACCTTGTTATAACTGGGAAAAATTGACCATTCAGTAACCTCGATTTCTGTTGATCCCCATTTTGTAAGTATCAGCAGCAACATGACATTAAGCCCTGAGCCTTGAAAACATGTAAACAATGATTTAGAATAAGAAACAAACAGACTGCTCACTATACATTTTGGTACGAAACACCAAGTTTGCAGAGTCTTGCTTGAAATAGGTTCATATTTGTGTTCTCTTCCATTACCTGATGGTGATTCAGTTTTAAGCAGGGAATGTTGCTTTTCATAAAACTCATATTAGCTGACTCGAGGAACATTTTCACAATGATTGATTGCAGCTAAAGTACCATGTAGCTGTAGTATCACATTGCACAAGTATATTTTCATAGTGATGGATTACCAACCTAAAGCACATTTCAAGACAACTGCCGTCGTGAAATAAAAAGAAAACAGTGGCTGAGTACAGGGGAAATAATGATCTTAAAAAGACATACTGTCTGGAAATTGCTGGCAGTGGTAAGTATAAAAATTGTAAATAAACTAAAATATTCATAGTCATCAGTGTGATCATTTACTGTAGATTACAAACAAATTGTCTACATACTGTGGTGCACCCAAAGAGGACACATTCTCAAGGTTGATGTTAAACTTTAAGGCTGTTTAACACTGGTACTTAAGGAATTGGTTATGAAAATGAGGGGCATTTTGGAGATTTATTGTGCAGCATTAGCAAGGGCTTCACTGCAGCATAGAAGATGATACATAACACAGTTTGTCCTCTGAAGGGCTCAGTAGGTGTTTGCCTTTTCACAACAGAACGTGCAACTTCAATCCCACTTGATCTTCAGCCAAACATCAGCTTCCTTGGCAGACTGCATTGAGCCTCGAGAGCATTTCAAGATCAATTGTTTATAATGCTGTTAATACTGCGTATTACCTCTGGTTTACAACATAGGCATGACACCTGAACGACTGTTACAGCTGCACAATGCAGTAATTTACGTTAACCTTTGAGTCATGTTATGTTCTTTTTATTTAGAAAATGTACCCTTTAGATTTGGACTGCAACCTTTTGCATTACTCATCCCTTCTTTGTATTTATCATGAGGAGTTGTTCACGGCAAATGTTATCATAATGTCATCAATAGATTATTCATCAACATGCTATTTAAATATTCCCCTTTATGCGTCAGTTTCAAAGCATTCATAGACATTCCTCTAGTCCCTGCCAATAATGTGTCCCTACGGGTGTCTCATTCATAAAGCATAAATAAATTAGTGTTTAATCTAGTTTCTATGGTACCCTCTGTACACTTCTGTTTCATGTATACAGACACGTATACATACTCAGACACACACGTGTGCACACACATGGGCATGTCAAAGCCATAAGACCTATAAGGCCATCAATAAGCGTAAACTGTGGACGCAGATGGCAGTGGGTAATGCCGATATAGCAAGTATGAGTATCTGTTTCTGTGCATGCATCTGTGTGACTGTACATGCAAGCTTGAATGAGTTGCATAACTAGCATCTCTAGGCATACATTAGCCAAAAGCTCTTGCACATCTAGTGTTCCAGACCTCTCATCTGAATCCTAAAGATTCAAAATCTGCCAAAACTTATTCATGTGGCAAGAATTACCTCACATCATATACACAAGTTAAAATGCTGAGTTCTCACGATGTATAATACCCTAATCATTTGAAGGAACCCCCTGTTGTTAGTGCATATGTAAATAAAGGTTTTGAAAAAAGGTCTGAATACAAAATACATGACTCATTCCTGCAGATTTAATAATGTGGATCAACTAGAGCTTGAATGGACAGCCAGCCTACGCAGCCGGAGACGTTATGTCTCAAACACAAAAGAATAAGTGTCAGGTCAATGTGGCACAGGAAATTTTGTGGGCATCCAGAATCTTTCAGAAAGGAATCACTGTGCAGAAGAGTCTTTTGTGCTCAGCAAAAAGTATATACTGGAGATTTGATGAAGAATGATCTGTTCAAACACTTAGATCTGTGTACAAATACACAGGCTTACGGGATACGTAGTTTAGACTTATGCTCAACCTCCTTCAGAAAAATCAAGCAGTTGGGGTTTATTTAGAAACTTAGTTTTTTCTACATCCTGTCGTGTGTGTGTGTGTGTGTGTGTGTGTGTGTGTGTGTGTGTGTGTGTGTGTGTGTGTTTCTCCCACTGCAGGGGACAATCCAGACTTTTATGGAGGGAGGAGACAGGGGAGAGGCAGGGAGAGGCTGACGCTACCGTCAGGAGAGATTAACTTCTCCTCCACGTACCACACATCCTCATTCACCTCACTCTTCCACCTCCTCTGTCGCTGCCCCTGTTACTCATCCAAGCTCTGCACAGCTTCTGTAATGTTTGTGCTTGTTTATGTCTTGTACCCATATATACAGTTTATATAGTGTTTGCTTTTGAGTCTCCACGGCTGCTCGGAGGCAAAATGCCAAGGAGCTACAGCTACTCCCCTCTCAAGCAGTATTGCAGTCTTTTTTGGTGGTACCATAGTGCCCTTTGGTTGCACTGGTCAAAATCATTCATTAATCAATAAGTTAATCAACAAAACCGATCATTGTGGTCATTATTTTTTCTAAAAGTCTTTATTTGCTGATACTATCTATCTTCTAATGGTGTACAATGTACATATTTGGGTTTTGGACTGTTATGGTGACAAGATGTTGTGTGTGGGATTCTGGAAACAGTTGGTGGGCATTACAAAGTGATTATTCATCAAATAATACTGGACAGATTGAGCGATAATGGAAATGATTGTCAGCTGCAGCCTTAAGGATTGTGCGACGACAACAATCTTCACTGCATGTCGTACTGTGCTGTGATGGGTCTAATAAAGTCTTGATCGCAGTCTGTGTCAGACTGTGTGATGTCAGTTTTGAGGCTTGTCAAAAGATGCAACGAACGATAAACAACATACGGCACTTTTTCTATCCAAAAACAAAAAAAAAAAAAAAGGGAGGAGGAGACTGAGAAGTCAAGGCCATGCCAGGGAGGAAAAAAAGTGTGTAATTTTGACTGTGTGCTATATGTGACACAGAGTTGCTCCAGCTGCACTGTAGATAGATAGAGGGCCCTCCGGGAACAACAGTGGCCTCCCTGGAGTATACATATGCCCCACGGGGAATATTAGGGCATGCGAGTGTGTGAGTGTTGTATGTATACTATATGCACACACACACGCACGCACGCACTCACACACACACACACACAGGGAGCAGGCTGTGAGAGTGAAACAGGGTTGCCATGACGTGGGCAGCAAAGCTTCCAGTCACAATGATGACATAACACATTTGATGTGAACAGGACCTATTATTCCCTCAGGCCACACAGAGAATATCAGAGGGCTGGAAAATAAGTTCCGAGGAAGATCAGTGTAATGCTAATGAGGAGCCCAAGAGCTGGTTAAGGATTACATGTGCATGGATGGACCTTCATGCTCACATAATGCTTGGATGGACCTTCATGCTCAGAATACACAAGTGCACACACATGCGCAAGCTTGCATATAAATGCTCAAGCACGGGCAAATCCATAAAAGTCTCTTGTGCACAAACAGCACCTGGCCAGAGATGCACACACATGCATCCATAAGTGCGTATGCAGACGCACATAGCCGCGCACACGCGCAATATTCACAAATACACACTCAAATGACCCCAATCTGCAGCAAAACATACCGCACAAGTGCTAAATAATTTACATCTGACCTCACTGCACAGTTGCTAAAATGTACAGTATGCTAGAAATACACTCACAGAGGCTTAGCAGAGGTTTCCTCGCTGCTGGTTTCTACGGGGGTTTACAGTCTAGATCTGTCCATATAAACACATTTTATCTTAAACAACACCTGCTGTATGTGAACATATTACAGTCCTGTATCTATATTAGATTATATAAAAAAGTATGTTTGGTTTTTAATTTCATCGTGGACCACACCATGTGCTTATCTCTTGTGCCCACAGGAACTTATGATTGTTCAAGTTGGCAAACCAGACTCAACTACATGTCTTCAAAGAGGCAATTTACATCTCTCTATCAGATCATCCAATCAAAAAAGAACTGCACTTCCCTTTTTTTCTAACGTATCATTGATTCTTGTTAATCTTATTTCTTTTCTGTTGATCTTGTTATTGTAACCATACTTCTCACTATTCTGTTTGATGTTAAGATAAATACCTTTCAAAAACCTTAATAAAGAAGCTATATAAATAAGGTTTTGTGTATCTCTTCTACTTAAAATTTGCTCTGAATTAGCACAAAATACCAAATGGCTCCTCTTGTAAGCAAAGAAACAGCAGCACAACATGGACAAAAGAATCAGGGCTGCTATGACTCTGTCTCTGTCATATGAACAAAGCATGCAAAGCATCACTTTAATCTCTCATAGACTTGTCTCTCATCAATCTCACAGAAGTCTGGACTGTGTCCTGTCAAGATGTATCTGCTGCTTGTGCTTGGATTTCTGTTTTCAATGATACAATTATGGAGAATTCTATAATGGCTTCTGTAATAGTGCACAGCGGATGCATATGACTGAGTTTCAGGTCTCCAGTGAGCCGGACTCAATGGCACAGAGCAATAGGTGACAGTTACAGGAGCACAGGTGCTGTCATGTCATCTGTATCTGAACAGGCTGGCCTGTCTGACATTGTGTACTCCCCTCTCCCTCCTTCCTCACTCCCCCCTTCCCCTTCATCTGGCTGCCCTTGGTGCTCAGTCCACCGAAGACTTTTGTCCTATGTTTAATCATTCAAGCCCTTCCAGACACAAAACACTGGGGACTGATGGGGGGGAAAGAGAAGAGAATACAAGGGCTGAGTGAAGGGAAACAACAAAGGCAGAATATAGGTACAATTTAAGTAAGAGAAGTAAGAGAAGGTAATCAAGAAGGAGGAGTTACAGAGAGAAAGAGAGGGAGAAAAATGACCAGGGACAGTTGGAGATGATTAGTGATGTGGAATTAACAGGCTTTTATCAGCATGTTCCTCGCTAAAGGGCTCACCTTGTCTGGCAGTGTCATGGTGAGATTGTGTAGCGATACAAAACCAAATAGGCCACAAAATGAGGTTTTTGAAAGGGCATTCTGGTCTGCTGCACTTTCCCGCCTGTTTGCCAAAACTTTAAACAACAACACTGATGAGGCTTTTAGGGTTTTAGAGATGTCATCCAGAGCAGGGCTCCACATTTGTCCCTGATTGATAGTATGTTTATGGAGATGGCAGATGAATAAGAAATCTGTTGTAAAACCTGGCAGCATGGAAAATTTCCTAAAAAAAATACATTTGTGCTATACAGGACATCATCTGATCAAACACTGATACTGAGTGAATCAATTACAAAGCAGCTGAAGTGAATCAGGTCTCAAACACCTCTCTGCAACTGTTTATTTCAGAATTTGAATAGCACAGCACTTTCCTGACAAGATGAATTAGGTGCTGCTCATAATATTCTTTACCAAAGTGTATTTGCATCCAGACTCTAATCAGACATCCATTTACCACTGACATCCTCTCTTCCTCTTCTCACTTTCCTTCGGTGCCCCACCCTCCTCCTCTTGCTCTTTCCCTCTGCAGTGCACTGTGCCTTTCCTTTAATATAACTTCTGTGTATCTTGAAAAGCTGCCAAGAAATGTGAGGAGGAAACGTTCCTTTATTGTTTCCCTCTCTGCTACCCCCGCCAGCTAAATGACATCAACACTCATGGCGTGTATGCTAGCAATCAATACATACAATGCACTCACTTGTATTTGGGCATGTGTTCATGTTGGGAGCTACACATGTTGCATTTACACACACACACACACACACACACACACACACACACAGTCAGTCGAGTAAAGTCAAACAGGCTCTTATTGTGAAAGTGAACATTC
>OMNW01009682.1:0-14224 GCA_900303245.1 Selene dorsalis | reverse complement strand
GCCCACGCATACGATACAAAGCATAGAAAAGACCATATTTGATTTGGATTGGAGTAGAGGAAGTGTAAACACGGATGGATACACTCTGTTAATAAGACAGTGAAAATGTGGGGGTGTGTGTATGAAGGCATAACACTGGAGTAAATGTGAAAATGTGTGTCAGTGTGGATGTAAAGTAGACACAGATCTTCTGATGTAGAACTGAGGTCTGACTGCACAGTATGTGTGTGTGTTTATTGATGTGTAGCCACACCCCTGCGAGGCTATCACTATTGGGATTATTGCAGTGCCTGTACATCCTGAGGAACATTTTGATTAGTCAAGGAGGCTGTATTTTAGCTGCCAGACTCTCTAATAATCTCAGGAGAGGAGCAAGGAAATCAGCCATGAGACCTAAAACACAAGTTTCATTTCCCCTCTGCGTCTCACTCCTTGCCCTCTGGCACCAAACTGAACATCAGTTGACACAGCCAACCATCCTGCTGCCGAGATGAAGAAGTAGAAGAAGAAGAATCAGAGGAAGAATGGTGAAGGAGGGGCGAGATTGGGGGTGTAAGTTTTTCCCCATCATTTCTACAACCTGCTGTTGTCTTCACAGGGCACAGAGAAAGGGAAAGGACTAAATATTTTAGACAGAGAGAGAAAGTGATGCCAGTCATACAAAGCAAAATGCTGCAAAATGAGACTTAAGCAGAACCGACTGCGCACCGATTCCTCCTCTCTCCTCTGTCATTTTCCTCCATTGGTCTCTCATCCTCCCACATAGCCATATATTCAAACATAAGCACAGTGTGGTTACATGAACCCTGTCTATTCTAAACCTACACAACACTTGTTTTAAGCATGTGCTATAACTCATCGTTGTCAGTCAACACAGAAATGAAAGCAGTTACTGGGTGATTGGCAGTAGTGCAAGAGCTCGGATTTGGCTCTTGTTTCAGTGACTGACCTGATATTTACATTCAACTCATTACAAAGACGGGTCTCTGAAAATATCAAACCTGCTCCATGTGCACAATGTGATAGCATTTTCTTACCATGAAGAGAATGACAGTGAGACATGACCAGAAAACCCTCAGCAGAATATTTCCAAATTTTAGTTGTCTAATCTCAGGGAGAAGTTTTACCTGCTCACACCTGATCCTCTCCAAATCCTTTCAAAGTTAGTCTCTAAAGCACACATGCACTCACACCAGTACTTAAGCCATAAAACACCAGGAATACAAACATGCTCCCATAAAACATCCTCTTACACACAGGAAGCAAAATGTTTTACATTTGCAGAAGGATTAACATCAAATATAAGTAAGGTGTTTAGTACGACCAATAACACCATGCAGTTTAGCAGAACCATAAACTACAGCCTTTAAATGCACCATAAAGGTGAAACAACAATTTTCTAAAGTCAATTCAACTAAACTTTTTTACACGAAGGTAGCGTGTTGAATGTGACTGCATTTGTTTAGCTGGCGTGGGTGTAGCTAATGACCAATCAACTAAGAATACACAGCGTACCATCTTTCCATACATCACACATTTTAACACCACATAATTAAACAATGAGTTGTTGCCTCAGGGGGATAAGTGACTGGTGGAAAGTAAGTGTCAGTCAGCCACGAATGGGTTAATATTCATCACCAACACCTGGCAAGCCCTCAGCAGGCAGGAATCAGGAAAAGCTCAGGTTACCAGAGCCCATAACGTCAAAGCACACACATACACACACACACAAAATCAATTTGTTTGACAAAGCACCAGACGTTTGTCTCTGTCCCCGTGTCTCTAAATGATCATGTGAACATGTGTCTACATGTTATTTTACAGTTAACGGTGCTGATACATACCACGGAAATGCTGAGCAGAATTTGACAGCGCTCAAAAGACACCACTATTGTACACCCTGAAAAATCCAAGCACATTTATCTGTGGACACACTAACCTTTTCCAGCCACAAACACATCATTAAACCCTTTCATTGTAACCCCACCCCTTAACACACACACACACACACACACACACACACATACATACCACAAACCACACACACCCACTCATCTCCAAACAGGTGGCTCTGCTTCAGTCAAGAAACACAGAAGCTGGATGTTGCTTTTTCCTTGTTAAGTCCCAGAAGAGACAAAATGTACAAATCCTCCTCTCCTCTCCACCTCTCTGTGGACGTTTTTTCTCTTCCTGCAGCAGCTGCACAGACAGGTTCTCCCCAGCTGCTTGGCTATGCTAGCCCTGTGCACTATATATAGGACTCAATAGAGCTAAATCAAACACCAACATACTCAAGCCACTGATGCAGAGAGAGAGATAAACCAACCGCAGCAGCACAGACAGAGTGGTGATGAAGGATTCAGATTTACCGTGTGTGCTGGTTAGCACAGGAGCATCTTGACTGAGGTGGCGCTTACTCCTTCTTCCTCCTTGCTCTGATCTCCTCCCTTCTTCCCTGCTCTCTCTGGGTGGGGAATTGTCAAACGGCTGCAGCAGCAGCAGCAGCATCAGTAGCAGCTCCAGGGCCTGCGTGTCTCTCTCTCTCTCTCTCTCTCACTCTCTCTCTCTCCTTTCCTCCGCCCCCTCTCCACACACATACACACACACACACTCACACACACTCTCCTCCCTATTCTCCCATTCCTCTCACTCTCTCCCCACCCCCGAAGACCCTCCTCCTTAACACCCTTCCTCCATCATTTTCTCCTTTTCTCTAACGCGCTCTCTCTTCCTCTGCTCAATTTCCCCCTTTCTCTCTTGCGCTGTACGCGTGTGCAGCGAGCTGCGGAAATACACTCTGTTGAATTAATCAGCCAGCTCCACCGTTACAACCATCAGCTACAACGGTGAGCTACTGTTATGCGAAAAAGGTATCACTGCCGATAGGGAACAGACATCTTGGAGTCTGGGGTGCAAATAAGGATGGTTTGTTGGAAGGCTGCCCTGTACATCATCCACAGTCTGGACCTTTGTGCCTCTTTGCCAAATTGAGTGAAATGACAGCAGCCTGCATGATGCTGGCTTCTGTCATTTCACAGACCCGCCCTCCTTCCTTTGCTCTGCAATTCATGTCTTAAGCTGTAACACTAATTGAACAGGGTTTTGATTGATGCCGCTTTCGCTTTCTCAGCAACATACATACATCGGATAATGATGCTGCTTATATTAATAAAGAGAATATAGGTTTTTTGTGACACAGTTGGAGTATGACACTGTTTGCTTGTCCATCTAATATATTTGAAGATGTGTAGTTGGTGAGCAAGGGAGTGACGTGTAAATTAAGTGTATTAATGTTGGCACTTTTTAAGTGTTGGCCATGTCATTCTCACAATATAAAATCTGATGTGTAAATATCCTTTTCATTTTGCTGTATAAGCGAACTTAGTCCTCAGAGGTGACACAAATTAAGATATTTTCATACATCCCATGGCTGAATCCAAATGAATATTTTATCCATATTGCTCTGTAAGCAAGGGATTTCAGCACAGATCTAAAGGTGATAGATTGAGCTCTCATCTGCCCTGACTGTGAGATTTAGTTATTTAGGAGCCGTCAGAATCTCTACTGCAGTTTTTATTTTGCCTGGGCTTCAAATTACACTCAGGGTGAAGCAAGCATGATTCATTTACAAGTATTTTTGCTGGAACACGCTCAACATTCAGATCACTGTGGGAGAAAGGGATGTTTCTTCAGACATTTTAAGAAATTGAGTGTGAATTCACTAAGATGGTGAATATGTACCATCATCATAGTTTTGCATGTCAGCTAAACTAATTTCTAATCCATCTGTTGCAATTGAGCAATTTCACTGGAAAGAGTTTAACCTCATGGTGGTGCTAGAGGAAGGGTCAAAGGATCAGTCTGATCACTCAGATTTCAGTCTGGGCCAGAGTGACAGGTTGACCAACTGTTCAACATTGCAGCCCACAGACTCATGCTGTGAGCGTGGCCAATAAAAATCTACTGTAGCTGCTATGAATCCAGGGTCCACAGCCTTCTCACGTCACTGTGCAGTTCACTACAACCATTTTACAGCCACTTTACCAGGCTACAGGTTGTACCATTTCTGACCTTCCTGGGCCTATTGACAACGGCTGAGATAGTGAGATGTTACCGAGGTGCTTTCATGTAACGTTAACTGAAACAAATTCCAAACACGTATTTTCCGTAAAATTCTACATGCATAAAATGAAGCTAAATTTTATCCCCATGCGACCAACTATTCCATTTTCTGTCTCTTCCAGCTCTAATCCTCACAGTTTCACAGCTTTTAGCCTTTAACTACAACACAGAACACACTTGCTATCACACTGCCTACACTGCCTTGTCACAATGAGTAATTATATCATATTGAAATCAGCTTATGTGTGGGGGCTCATGCGTGTCCCTTCATGTGTATGTGCCTGTGTGAGTATGGGTACATCACAGATACCCCCTAAAATGATTTAATCCGGTTAAGGGGATTTTCAATTAATCCAGGAGGGTCCTACATTTTGACAGTGCAATATTTTTAGCACATTTCCTTTTTATGCAACAGAATCTGTTTTTCTTACCAGTGTTATGGGTAATATGAATCAGTGCTCCCACACCATGGACTGCCAGTATTTTTGTCAGCGTATATTCTGAAATCAAGTCAGTGGTCACCATATATGTGACTGTCAGTCTCTGTATCTATATCAAAGTAATTCAGCTCTTATTAACTGTTCTTTTCTGCTTTGTCTATAGCCAGCACCAACTCAATAAAGACTGAAAGCATTGGTTGCCTAAGAGGCAGCACTGAGAGGTGCATTATTAATTGTGGAGATGTGGAATAGGAGCAATTGCCATTGAAGTGCAGCAGGAACAGATGTCCCAACAGCTTTACATCTATGACTATGCAGTATATACTGGAAATGACTTAATAAGGTCATAATGAGTGGTTCCATTTGGTTAAAACTGAAGGTTAAGTGTAGACGTACTGTGGCAGTGAAAATACTTAGGACTAATACTCAGACTGCACCAGCTTCAAAGTGCGGCTGTAGGTTTGGACAGTTAATAATGATCAAACAGAAAATTTAAATGACACTGGTTTTATCGTTTAAACATGATCCACTCGCTACTGGGAAGAAAGCATAACTCATTTCAAAATCTGTGTCTGGAATGAACTCTGTGAAAATGTCTGAAATTTGATTATGGGCTGGCATGGCCCTCACTGATATACATCTACTCTGCTTAGATTACTGCAGGCATGAGGCTGCACAGGCCAGACCAGTGGCCTCAGTCAACCTTTCTGCCTGGAAGTGGGCAGTAAAGAGGTTAGGACAGGAAGTGTATGTGTGTGGTGAGTGGGGTGGGGTGTAGGAGGGGGTTGACAAAGAGTGGGAAGGTAAATGGAGGGGAAGACCGATTGAAATTCATGGTGAGAAGAGCAGGCAGTGACAAAACATAGGAAATGTGAGAGATAAAAACACTAAGAAATATGAAATAAATATAAAAATATTCATATATGGGAGATTTGATTTACCAATGAAAGTACTATCCCTGACAAAATAATCCACAAGCATGTTCTCAGTGCCGGCTGTGTGCACTTTTATCTAATAGAGTAAACTGACCGTTTGACCATGTTGTTACTGGGGAAAACTGGTACGATTTGTGATCTACAAATTACAGTGGCACTGTGTCATCTTCATTATCTGATAATCTCTGAAGTCCTAGCAGAGCACCAGATCTACCCATTAAAGGCTTTGAGGATATATTTCAATAGAAAATACCAATAAAACTATGATACAGCTCTTTTCACAGTTGAAAATGAACTTAATTTGAGGGGACCCTATGGTTTTCAAATGTAAGATATGCCATCACATCTCAAGATAGCTTTCTACAAGCTTTCCGAGTTTCGCTCATGATTGCTTTGACTCATTAAAGTATGTGCATTGTTCAAATTGAAATCAGCACCGCAGTTTCTACCAATGCTTGTTGATCCAGCAAAGTCCTCAAGGCCTCACCCATTAATTTTTAGATTAGTCCACATTGCATACAATAAGTGGTGCCACAAGAAAAAACAGCCAAAATGTGTTTTCCCCTTTTCTGATCATTTCCTCTAAAACTTACTATGCTTTCCTTTAGCTCTTAGCAGTTTTACTTAAGTAACAAGCAGACGGGGCAGGGACTGGGAAATGGACTGGGAAAAGATGATAATGTAGTTATATAGAGGCAACTTGTGCCATTTGAAAGATAAATTCAATTAAGGAAAGAGTAGAAAGCTCAGCCAAAACACACCCTGTCTAATATCAGTTGTAAACACAGCCTTGTGAGTCAAAACAATGTGAGTTTTCTGTCTATCCAGTTGGTGGTGGTAGTATTATTCCAGCTGAACTGTGTTACTCAGTACTGGACTATCATCAACCTGGTACGTCTGTGCGTTAAAATGGAGAATCCTGGGTCAGCTGAGACAACACAACTATTAGTGATTATTGATTAGACGTTGTTACTCTTTGCACTGGGATAGCCAATATCATCATTAAGACTCATCTGAGTGGGCCAGCTGCTTGCAGTACACAATTGTTGCCATAGGGATGGTGTCCAGGGAGACAGCTGTGGCCTTTTAGCAGCAGTTACACAGTGCACAGAAGGTCATTCCTCACCTAGGGTACGTTTCTCTGACTGTCGATCACAGATTGTTTCCAGGCAACCACTCTGTGATCATTTTTTTTCCAGGGAAGCAGTTTGCCTTCTCAGTATGTTTCTTGCCATTTAGGTGCAAAATAACAAATGAAATGGCTAAGAGGACAATGCTGAGAGGATATGGCTGAAGCACCCACTGAATTTTTGGCATTTAGCTGGCAGCCCAAAATAAACAGAACGGGAGCGAGGTTAAAATCACTCAGGTTTTTTCCTGCCAATAAACAATAGAATATTTTTCCTTCTAAGCAGTTACTCTACACTACTATACACTGACCACTGTCACGTCTGACATGTTATGGCACAAATATTGATCTTTTGGCCACTTGGCAGGAGCCAGGGAGCCAACTTAAAAGATGCTGCTATTCTGGCACAACACGTCGATGACAGTTAACACTTAGAAATAGCACTCAAAATATACTTAGAAATGCTTAATTAATGCCTGACTCATGATGATTAGATTCATGAAAAAAAAGCTGAAGCATCAGAATGGGTATAGTTGTGCTTTCAGATGCACAGGTCTGTAATACCCCTGTTCAATGTAACTTAAATCCATTTATTAGGCAGCTGTGAATAAATATTCATTAGTTGATCATCTAATATGTATTAACTAATCATATCATAGTGATTTCATACAGATCATGATAAATCCCGCATTATTAATGCACTGGGTCAGTGTGTTAGTTAAGTATATGTTTTGTACTATAAAGTATTGCCCAACATATGCACTCCTTCTCACCATGTTTGTGAGATATAGCACACTATGTCAAGATGCTAAGATGTGACAGCTGATGGATTGTACAGTAAAAACACAGAATGGAGTTGGTATTAAAGACATTTGAAGAGGGCCTTTTTGTTGGTGAAGACATTCATTTAAAGCATAACTAACAAGTTGGTTAATCAGCCATCTGATGTTTGTTAATGTGTGCGTGTGTGGTACCAGCAACCTTATATATTCACTTCAGTTTAATGTGTGCTTTATTTGGATATATTGCCATGACCCTCTACCTTTAGCCAAGTTAAATAAAGTCTTAAAATCGAGTGATTTAAGCGACACACACATGATCCCATATATGTAGCCATCTTCTGTGGGTTAGTTATGGTAACAGACCACAGCGTCTGCCTGTTTGTGCCAAGGTTTTGACTGTGAAGATTGACAAAGTCTGCAACTGGGCAGACTGCCATGAATCCCAGTTCCCAAGTAACAGTTAAGTAACAGAAAGGTAGACAACCTGGGGGAGGCCTCCAAAGGACAAAGTTGCTATATATACAAATGCATGCATGAACATACAGGGCAAATAAAAAGTTACTGTAGCACTGCGCTGTGTCATAGAAGGGATTCCTCAGCCCATACAGTGGAAGGAGAGACACCATCGCAAAGTTATAGACTAGATGATTATTCTCAATGGGAGAAAGAGTGGTGGGCAGACAGTCAAGTTAATTCTTCACTTGTGCTCTATCTAGTTTTCATATATGGAGGAAACAAGTGAGAGACTGTAGCAAATCACTTTGGCTTCTGTCTCTGAGGTTGCAAATATCAACTGTATCAAACGCTTCTGAGAAGGCGACAACACTCAATCACACCCCAACAGAGTGGTGTGACAAACTATTTTAGTCGAAGAGCTACAGTGAGGAGAAACACTCCATACAAGGTTTGTAAATACAGACGTAGCATGTGGGTTTTCCTCTATTTTACTGACACTAATTTCAAGCCATTGAGGCTTATAACAGAAGCAGCCATTACGCTCTGTCAGTTCCCCTCTGCCAGTCTGTCCACACTCCTGCAAATGGGCGTGTTGCCAAGGCAACGGCTCACACGCCTGTCTCAGAACTCCGAGACAACCTGGGGGAGGCCTCCAAAGGACAAAGTCGCTATATATACAAATGCATGCATGAACATACAGGGCAAATAAAAATATATGTGGCACCGCAATCACTCACTCCCATGCATAATACACACCAAACCACACACACACACACACACACTCCTTATCTATGTAACATCACATTACAAATACCCACATGTGCATGACCAGACCAAGCAGAGGGAGTATGTATGCACAGGGTTATGGAGGTCAGCCTGCTACAGGCAACTGTGTCCTCGAAGAATAAAAGCTCCAAAAAGGACTAAAGTGCACTCACTGAGATTCTATATATCAAGGCATAAAGATAGTCATTACAGATGCTGAGTTTATGAACAGTGAAGAATGGCAGAGATGATGTGTGCATATGCGTAACAAAAAAAAAAAACGACAAAACTGGAGTGGAGAGAGTGGGGGATTTACCAGTTTCCTGTACTGCTGTTTCTCTTGGCGAAGTGTGGCTACTTCAAGCTTCAGAGCCCGGTTTCTCTCTTCCAGCAGTCGAAACCGGTTGTAGACTGAGAGGCCTGTAGCTTGCTGTGATGAAACCTCATACCTTGACTGGAGGACAAAAATAAATATGTGGAAAAATTACCAACCAATTTCTAGTATTATTTAATATTATCATATAACTACCTTCAGTAGAAGTTGTAATAATCTATCATGTAAAATCTAACAAAATTAAGAGGCAAGGGTTACTTAAATACAGTCAGCATGCTCACATAGTCACAATGACAGCATAACAGCATACGTGTTATATTTACCACATTCTCCACCTTTGTTAAACATTTTAGCACAGTTCTGCATTTGCTAATTAGTAAATTAAATATAAGCTTAAATGTGGGATCAACTAAATTATTACACAGCATCTTCAGAATATAAATGTCTGTAAAAACTGTAAATAACTTAACCTACTGGTCAAATTCGTGCAATTCATGAGATATAAAGTCTGGACACAAAGTGGTGGACCATCCAATCAACCAGCGAACTAACAGACCAATCAACCAGCCAGTCTAAAAATGATATATATAGAGGAAACAAGCACTTGATTAATACAAGTTACGAAAAAGGCTTCTGCCAATCTTGCTTACAGTTATGTACTCAGGCATTAGTTCCATCCTGCAGGGTCAGTCACAGGAAAAGGATTACCAGGCCTGAAAATGAAGCTGCTACTGCAACAGGTTTTGAGCCTCAGCAGGATTTGCCAGTCAGTGTTTTCCTCCTTAGAAATGTTCTTGATGGCGTAGAGTGGGCTTTGAAATCGTATTTTCACCCGCTTGAACCCTCCATGGAAATACACTGCATATCTGCCATAGGCAGGCTGGAAGCTTCTGTTGAGGTCTGCGGATACGTTCCTACATGCCAGACATCAATTTGTAAAATGTGATGGCCCTTTCTTGAGTTCACAGTTTCCTTGTTTTGGAACAGAACTGCTCTGCTGTCAATCTTGTACTTTTCTAAATTTTCAATCACTGACGCTACCACAGGGGTTGCACATATAGTAGATGAATCGTGCAGCTGTTTGGCTGAGGTAAGGGCGAAGTGATTTAGGATGAGTGGATGAAACTATGTGTGTGCATCCTGAAATTAAACACCCTTCAAGGATGCAAGGACGGACTATTCTGCTTTTTGTGCCAGAAGAGAGAACTCTTCCCTATAAATTAATCTAATAATGAATATGATGCTCCACTCTAGGCTATCCAATGTGAGTAAGATAAATGTATGAAATGGGAACATTTTGGAGAGCTACAATCTGAGGTCCCAACTGAGGCGTAGTCTTCCCATTTGCCTCTTGAAAAAGCACACTTAGCCAGTCCAGCCCCTCAACTATTACCACAGCCATAAAGAAAACCATTATGACCCGAGACAAAAGAAACATGTCCTGCATTACTCTGAAGCCTGTTCACATTTCTCTTTTCACATCTTTATCTCTGCTCTCATTTTTTTTAATTACTTTTTTTTTCATTTGGGGAAAAATTAAGTAAAGATCAGCCCATTGTTCTCCTGGAGCATACTACTGATTTCTACTTGTAGGAAGCCCTGACAGACCAACAGATGGTCCTAGCATCGGTTTTTATTATTTAATATATCAATTAGTATGGTTCCAGAACATTTGGTATCTTGTCAGGTCCACAAAAGAGCTCACACATGAACAACAACCACATCCCCTGACTACAAGCCAGACTGCCATCCTCCACAAAAAAAAATATACAAAAAAACAAAGTTGCAGGCAAGATATCAGTTTAGCCTGACAGCCAATGCTACCAATGCCAGTATGATGGACCTGCCAAGCAGACAGAAAGACAGCCAGATCCACCTGCTAGAACAGCAGACCTGCCAAGCAGACGAGCCTACAGATAGAGCCACCAGTGTAATATGGTGGACTTTCCAAGAACACAGACACATGGATATACATGCCAACCAGCACTGCTGGTTTCCCAAACACAGACAAACTAACACATTCTGTGAGCCTATTTAGAATGAGATATTAGGGCATTTGGACATCCACGTGAGGACTGATTTATGAGATACTTAGACTAGAAAACCACTGGTGTAAAAAGTGAATGTGTTTGAGAAAAGAAATAAATAAATCAAAGATAGGTGATCAATCTGTTAGTGAGAAATTATAGGTTCGGTCTCCAAATCAGTTAGTCGGGACGAGTAGTGGCACAAATCTGGAGGCTGTAACTGCAACCAGTCCCAAGTCGGACATGGCCCAATTGTGCTGTCCACTTGGGAGACGTCATCCTCGTACCAAAGGAAGCTGCCAGAGCCGCTCTGACAGGGGCTGCGTCAGAGATGGTTACGTCTGACGCACTCGTGCAACTCTGGGGCCACAGGAAATACCGAGATCATGTCCTGCTGAATGTGAGCCAGAAAGGGAAGACCTGAGGGACACAGTGTCTACATCCACTCCCAGAGACAGTCTTTTATTTTAGCGTGAATGGGTGGTCAAAAACACACTCCATCCCAAGTATTATATAATGTAAATGTTACCAGTTTATCCAGACTTTGCCAATGTGATGGTCATTATGTGATGAAATAGCACTGTAGGTCTGCCTTCAAATGCTCTGGACCTTCTTAGCCATTAACACTGTAGAAAACAGCTCATACAGATAAAGCACCATGGATGACTGTGTAGTAAGGCGACACTACATATTAAGCAATCATAAAGAATGAGTGAGTGAAAAAAACCTGTGGCAGTTACCTTGAGACTTACCACTACATCAATAACAGTCCTTTGTGTGTTTACATCACATTTTGCTCTTTCTGTTTGTTAACATGTTTTTGGGCGTCTTTCTGTTTGTTATCATCACAGTGGGACAGACATGCACAAACAAAAAAACAATCATCACCTCCAATTGTTTGTCTACATACATCTTTCAATAACTTATAAGTTTCTCTGATCCAGTGATGCCGAGCAGTTTATTAAAAACTTCATGTTGCCTGTGTACCCCAAGCTTATTTAATAAGAGTCTGTCTGTTTTTCTTCAAATAGTGCTTTCAAGCTTTTCTAAGCCCAGCCACAGGAAAAGGACGACTTCAGATACAAACAAGTTTTGCCTGGAGGTCAGACAGAACTGAACATTTCAAACACTGATTTGCCAGCCTAAAATCTGCCTCTTATGGACACTGACTTCCAAGCCCCCAGTGCTCACAAATAAATGTGAAAAATGCTTAGGGGAATCACCACTCAATGGTATATATGCTTCTCCCAGCAGCTGAGTTGTGTCCAGAATAGCAACAATGAGGGTATAAAGCCGTTTTCAATAATGTAAAATGTACAGTTTGTAGCCCAGGAATAATTGAATCCTTTTGAAACAACAGTGGCCGTACATTTCCCACAAGCAGGGGAAAAAAAACTACAGTCAATTTTATTTCTGTGAATTTTCTGACGTGCTGATGAACAAAAGGAGACTGGGGTTAGTGTTTATTACACAAAGCAGATAATGTGGGTAGCTATTAAGATGTTACAGCATATAATTATGTAATAGGGGCTTTTTACTACTTTATTCCATGCAGTGTGAGGCTCCTTTCCACTCCTGCAGTAATTAATAGCTACTAAATTTTAATTCACCATGATACAAATGTTGTGTGTATACTCATTCAGTGGCTCTCAAACCATATTTTCATTTTCTAGTATTTTTCCCTTGCCTTTCAGCTTTGTCAGATGACTTATGGGGACACAGTAGAATGGATTAGGAGAGCAGCATGTGGTGGCTGGATTTGAACCAAGGGCATTGTGGTTAAGTGGCGTGTGCTAAGCCAACCAAGCTACCAGGCAACCCCAAGGTAATCTTATTCTGACTATGTGTGTTTTTGAATGGATTGTCATATCGCCATCTGGTGTGTGAGTGATATACTTACATCAGAGCTGCCTGGTGCACCCACCCATGAATGTACATCTTTAATTTTGTGGGGGATTCAGACAGACCGCTATTAATCTAGTCAGTTAATTACCAGGGAGAGGAAAAATAACACTATCACTCACTATCATCAAGGCACTGCTCCTTGGTGGGAATATATGTTTCCCAAAATGATCATATCATGAAAAGTCACAGCAGCTGCAGTAACATCAAGTGTATCATTTGTGTGTTAAGGGAGTCAGAAAAAAACAACTGCGGTATATCTATCAATGTAAAAAGGCGTGTGGGACAACAATCCTAGTGTCTGTTCTTCTGATGCAGATAATGACAGCTTCCCTACCTTTAAGGCAGTACCCCCTTTGTCCCAAAATGACTCTCATCCCATCACGTCACATCACAAGCTGGCACTGAACGCTAAGGCAACACGTCCATGTGTGTACATGCATAAGCCGGTGTATGAGTGCCTGTGTGTGCAGTCGCAATGAGCGATTCCAATCTGCAGCTCTACTAGCCCGCCTGCTCTGTACAGAGCTGTAGCAGCACCCCACCAGTGTGAGCAAAAAACAGCTACAGAGGATTCATAGTTCTCACACACACACACACTCCCTCAGTCCCATCCCTGAATGTGTTAACGCCTTCTCTTGCACGCCTTCCTCCTGTTGTGCTTTAAAAATCCCCCCTCCCCTTTTTTTCTCACTCTGTCTCACTCATGCAGACATCATGCATGGCCTGATTAACTGACCATAAACATCACACATGCCGAGGAAAAAATGCATGCATGACAGCTTTCATCGGATGGGCTGTGTGAGTCTGTAAATCATTACATCATAGATAAGATGAGCATCTTTTCATCTGAACACATTTCCTGAACAGGAAAGATTATAATCCAGTGTCCCAATCTTACTATCTCTGTCTTACTTTTTTCCACCAAACATGTACATATAGTGCATTCAGAGCATATTCAGACTCATTCACTTTTTTCCCCACATTTTGTTATGTTGCAGTCTTTTGTTGAGATTGATTAAGAAGTAAAAGCAAAAAAGAAAAAACTGAAAAATCACATTCACAGAAATAATTCACACCCATAGTGTCTGAATAGGTTCAGGCGTCTCTGATTTCTCTTGATTGTCTTTGAGTTGTTTCGACACCTATTTCTACACACACACACACACACACACACACACACACACACACACACACACACACACACACACTCTACAAACCCATATCTCCTCTCAACACCAACAGATGTCACCGCAGCAGAACATCTGTTGTGATAATATCATGAAGTTCAGGCCACAGTCACATTTCACATCACAGTAAAATTAACAGCAT
>OMNW01009681.1:0-19835 GCA_900303245.1 Selene dorsalis | reverse complement strand
AAAAATGTTTCGAAGACTTGGCTCTCTCATGGATCTGACTTGGCTGCAACATAACAATTTCTCTCAATATCAGACAGCCACTGCGATTCTAGAAGTGGGATGCAGGCAAGGCCAAGTCATCAATAATCCAGAGTAATGTCTGTCTTAGCTCCATCGATTGGTCATAATGCTATTTCTGTGCCTTTTGGTGGTGTCTTATTTTAGCCTTGCAGACTAATAATTTAGTGCACAGCAGAAGGAGCAGAGATCCTTTAATGTGCATTCTTATTGTGTGTGTGTGGATGTTTATGTCAGTGTGTGTCTCTTTGTTTGAAAAAGAGACAGAAAGAGGAAATGAGAGGATGAAAGAGAGAGGCTGCCTTGATAGTTAAAGCTCCTGAATGTAAAATAATCTGCTGGTTTCAGAATAGCTGATAAGCTGTGTGCAGTGCGGCACTGCAGCAGTGTTTACGCCCCATACAGTCATGCTGGATAAATGTCTGTCTATGTCTAACCCTAACTTTTAACTGGAGAGGGCCACAGACTGACACGAATCTAAACAGTGCTGGATAATGCTTTTAGAGATAAAACAAGTTGATAATAGCTTCTCCGTCCTGTGTAATTATGATGGTTGTCAAAATACTCCCATTAAGAAAGTGATGTCTAAATTTTGCTCAGATACATCTGCACTATTGAAACCAGAGTAGTTTCATGGATCTGCCCAAAACACGTGACACCTGGTCATAGTTCCCACCGATTGATGATTGATGATTGATGATGGTGATCCCTGGATTTTTTCTCCAACATGAGGTTGACATTTGCAGCTTGTGATGAATGTTTTGACAAATACTGGGTGGACTGGCCATGAAATTTGGTTCAGATATTCTATTCCAGATGATTTGTAATCACTTTGTTCATCTTTCCATTTAGTGTTTTATCAATAATAACATTATGTTTGCTTTAATTTGTATTGAATGGTATTTTTTCAGTGCTAAAACACTAAACCAAGCCTGTAAACATTACATAAAGAATACTTTTGGCAGTAGTGTATACTGTAGCTCAACAGAACACAGTGTTATGCTGCTTTATTCAATGTATTTGTTACCTTGACACATACATAAACTAAAGCTGTTAGTCATGAGACAGATGACAAAGAAGTGGGATAGATGAGTACCAGGAATATGCACAGTCATAGACAGGAAATGAACCATAAATTTAAATGATATTTTCCTTGAAGATGAAAGTACAATAAGTAGTGACAGATTTCATCAATACCCTTTTAACGTGCCATTTACAAAGCCCTGCTCCCCTCAGCGTTTGGCTGTCCATCCTTCACTGATCAAGGCAGACTATATTTAGGCCACTGCTCTCTAGAGAGCCTATCTGGGACGTGAACCCCAAGTTGTGCTGTCCTGCTTAATGTTGTTGGGTTTTTTTTCTACCCTGACAGACTCTCAGCAGTTGTTCTTTATCTCTGGTGTTTGTGTGATGCTGCAGATTCAGGTCCTTGTGCAAAGCATGTCCTCAGATAAACACATCTTTTAAAAAAAGAGAAGAAAAGAAAAGAAAAGAAAAGAAAAGAAAAGAAAAGAAAAGAAAAGAAAAGAAAAGAAAAGAAAAGAAAAGAGAAGAAAAGAAAAGAAAAGAAAAGAGAAGAAAAGAAAAGAAAAGAAAAGAGGCAGTGTTATAGATATTGCACTGACATATCCAGCGACCATGATGACTCATCAACATTGCAATTCAATAGCAATACTAATGTCTCCTCTCTTGCAGTGGCTCATGCGCAGGATACACACCACCACCCATCAGAGAAACCCTTGATTCAGTGCTACAAGTGTGGGGAACCATGTAAGGGTGAGGTGCTGCGGGTGCAGAACAAGCACTTCCACCTCAAGTGCTTCACCTGTAAAGGTATGGTGCCATGATGAAAATAATGAATGAAACCACTTTCATAATTACTGTAATTGGTCATTTTTTTCTAATGGAATATCTGGAGATGAATGGGTTTCACTTGCACTGCTTGCGACTCTTATTCTTACTCTGTACTTGATCACCATAATAATATGATGAAAAAGTCTTTTGTAAAGGAGTAAACATGTTTATAATTTGTAAATGAGCCATCAGACAGTTTAGACAGTAGTTTTTTTCTGAATAGAAGAAGGAGAATGTGGGAGTTGCGTTAAAATTGGCAGCTAATGTGTGAAGTTTTAAAATTCATTGCTTTTCTGATACTGTCACACTAAAATGGCATTTGCTTGCCTTCACTTTGTACATGGTCAACATATGATCAACCTCTGTGATGTATGTATGGCTATATGATAATTGAGCAGAGAGGAATAAGTATGGGGAGACTGATGTGTCTTACGATGAAATGCAAGTTAATAACCTTTTTTTCTATGGCTGTGCCAAAAAGCGTCCCAGCCATAGGAGCTGTGTAAGCTCCCCGCATCCCCCTCTAATGAGGGGAATACATGGTGGCACAACTCATGTCCACTTCTCAGACCTCAGACTTCAAACAAAGGTGATGTGCAAATCCCTCTGCATTTAGCGTCATTACTGATGGATTTCTGACATTCTGGCATGATTACAATATAGCCGCCCACATCTGAGCATCATGCTGTAGGCCTGCCTACTACTGTACGCTGAACCTGCCCTTGTAGTTAATCTGTGACTGGAGCACTGTTATAGAGTTAGCTTAGTTCACCAAGGGCCCAGAATAACGCAAGCAAACACTGAGATTAGTACCTAATTCTGTCCTTTACAAGTGGATATGCATGCCTTTAGAGAATCGTCTGTGTTAAAATTGTATGTGAGAGTGTGTGTCTGCATGAGTTAGCAGGTGCCAAAGAAGACACGAAGGCAGCTTTAATAGGTTGGAGAGACACTGTCCTAGTCCTTACTGAACTACTTCTAAATTTATGTGTACGTTTGTCAATCTCCAAACTGTGAGAGTTGTGGTCATGCCAAGTTGACTGAGCTTACTGACACTGAGAAGCTATTAACAGATACCATACCTTGGCAGACAAATCCCAAATAGCCCTATTTTGTACTTATCTCATCCCATGAAATGCACCAAAATGAAACCTTTCAGTTTCTATGATTTCACTTTCATTTCAGTTTCATTAGGTCATCCTTTTTAATTTCCAAAAAGGCATTTTATGTAATGGCATGCATCTGTTGAAAAGCCGTGATGGTTGGCTGTCAAAGGTCACCAGATCTACACTGCTGGTTTTCTCTCGACTCAGTTAGCTTACAAACTAATCTCATCATCCCTGAGCCCTAATGCAATTAAATCTGATTCTTTCCCTCACTCACTCCCATTCATCCCCTGGATTTATTGTGGCTCATTGCATAAGAATGATTAGGTGCCGCTATCTCAAACATCAAAATATTTTCCCTCTTAGCTGTGGTGTTTCAGAAAAGCTATTAAATTCCCAGGTTCTCCCTGAAGTGCTGAGAGGAGATGAACTGCATGGCACATGTGATCAGAAAAACCAAGAGGGAGTAAGGACTATTACTGATGTTTCCCAATGTTTTTTCCTAGTGCAATAACTCATGCTGCTTGATGCAAGTTTTAGAGGGAGTGACATGAGGTTTCGAGGATATGATATAATTACGCAAGACATCAGTAAACATGAAACAGGATGGTTGGTATCAGTCCACTACTTTGGTGCAGAATCAACAGCTATTGGATGGGTGCACATCAGATTTTGTTCAGTCATCCATGGATCCCAGAATATACATTTTGATGAACAGGTTACACAGTAGCGTGGCACTGTGAGATTTCTAGCATGTTGGCATTTAGCTCAAAGCGCTGCAGCTAAGTACAGCCTCACAGCCCTGCCTGGTTTTAACTTTTAGTATTGCTTCATTATGCACTTGTGAGATGAACCTATTAAAATATGACTGCCTGCTGAAAAGCTGACATAATGTAATATGACCTGAAAATAACCAAATAAAAGCTGGTCATCAAAGCATGCTAATTTAATGTGTGTTTTTTGATGGACCAGCCAAAAAGTGAAAATCTGAAATGTCTTTGCTCAATATCACTCAAGCTCTACTTTGAAATATTTTCCTGCAGTACAGTCAATCTCTCATATGATCAATAGTGAAATCCAATAACAATGTTACACCAACATTAAAATACCTCTCACTCTCAATTGTTCCCTAATATATCTGCCCTTGTCAGCCTTTCATGTTTGTCTAGATGACAAGGTTATGTTTGAATGAAAGGAAGCTTGTCAGAGAGTGACAATGTAGTATGGAGTATTTAGAGCCAGTTATCTTTAACAACAGATTAAGGCTATTTCCTGGGCTGGACAATTGTAGAATTGTTGGTGCACTGAACAGTCTTCCTCCTGCGCTGATTGATTGGCTCAGTCAGACCCTCAATGCAAAGTCCTTTCAGTGAGAGACTCTTCAAGCTGGAATTTTTTTTTGTAACTGTGAACACTGCTGATGAAAAGATTTTATATTATCCTTCACATCGGACACCCAGAGCTGTTAAAATGTATCTTTCACAGATTTTTTTTTAGTCAGCTTCCATTTCATGCATTCAGTAGCCTCTCAGGATTACACAGACTAACAAGTCTTAACAAAGCCATCGATGCGTGGAGGAGCTGGGTGGCTTGATGGTTGGATGCTTGGATGCGTTATATGGGCACAGCACTGTATGACCTGACTTACAGAGTGCCAATGTGTTTGTCTGTTATAGTGTGTGGCTGTGACCTCGCCCAGGGGGGCTTCTTCATGAAGAATGGAGAGTATCTGTGCACGCTGGACTATCAACGCATGCACGGTACCCGCTGCAATGGCTGTGGGGATTTTGTTGAGGGGGAAGTGGTCACTGCCTTGGGCAAGACCTACCACCCGGCCTGCTTCGTCTGCACCATCTGCAAGTAAGACATTTAGTCTTTTCATGCCACTATTATTAACCGACAAACTACAGATCAAACTGGAGAAACTTAACTCTCATGAGTTTTAACAATACAGTAATTCCATTTTAAACCAGATGTTGTTTTGAGAAAATGCAGAGCTAGGGATGTGCCCATGCGCAAAAGGTCAATAACAGCATTATAGGAGCATTTTCAGGGAAACAAGGCAAGATATTATCTCAGTCTTCCTGATTGAATTTGTACTTGAAACATTTCTGTGGCCAAAATTGGCCTGAATTTTCTCATTGTTTTCCATTATACCTATTGATTCTGGTCAAAATAAACACCAGTGCTTCTCTCTAGAGTTTATTAGGTCTTACTTTCTTCTATTTGTGTATGACTTTCCCCTTACAGTAATAATGATGTTTTTGCTCAGACGCATGCGAAGTGATAGACAAACAAAAGTTACCAGTAGACAGCGTACAGAACCATGCTGTGTGTCACGTCTGTGTCATCTGATTAATGGCATCCTCAGATGGACAGCGCTGACACACGTCCACATAATCAGGCCCTGTCATCTTTAGCCCATCAGACAACCTGCAAGCCACAGCTAATAAACTCATACACTTGCCACAGGGCCATAGCTCATGTCTTGTTGACCGATTGTTGATGTCACCCCGCTTGCAGACGACCGTTCCCTGCAGGGGACAGGGTGACCTTTAACGGGAAGGACTGTCTGTGTCAGTACTGTGTCGAGCCCATGTCTCCAGGACCAAAGGACATCCTAGGCTCCAGCAGTAAGTAGCCATAGACTAATAAACACATGCACAAGGGAGGATGTACATGAAGGCATTTAATGCCACACTGTCTGCTGTAGAAGTTACAGTGAAAGTTCATCATTAAAAAGAAAAAAAATCAAAGGTAAAAAAAAAAAATCATGTGTGATTCATGCCTGACATTTAATGTTACAGTTGAGCAGTCATTTCTGATGTGATATTTGTACTGAGAAGTATAATTTCCCATCAGTTATCTTACTCACTCTTCATGAGAATAAATTTAACAGACCACCAACTGAAATATACAAATCTGAAATATGGGGCCTGTGAACGTTACTAAGAGTTACTTACTTAGACAAATGCTATTCAAATACCAAATACACCATACTTAAAACACTGAATTTCCAAGTGTCCCAAGGTACCACAGCAAGCCTGACTGAATTTAAGCTAAATGTGTATTAAATTATGCATAAGACAACCAGAATATTTCAAAGTGTAGCTAAATAGTTTAACATTTGTGCTTGTGTTTTTAGCTAAGAAGAACAATACTAGTGTCAAGTCTGTGTGTCTCACAGCAGCTGACAAACATAACTAAGCAGAATTACAAGGTGTTTATATTTTGTTGTTGACCAGTCCGACAAAGGAGATACAAAGAGTCAGAGCTTTGGAGGAAGATTTAGGTAGATTTTGGTAACTTTGAACTGAGCCAGGTTAGCTGTTTCCTCCTGTTTCCTGCAGCCGTGAAGCTAACTTTGAATGTATAATGCACCAATCTGAGAGTGGTATCAATTTTCTCTCATTTTCAGAAAGATTGCATATAAAAGTATTTTTCAAAATGTCAAATCTATTTCTTCGAGAGGAAGCACAGGAAGTGGAAATCGTTAAGTAATAAAAGGGCTCAAAGGTGGTGCTACAACTCTTTCACATAATAGTACAGTATAACAGAAAATAGTGTCCATGGATTTCTCCTGCAACGTAGAAAAGCTTGAAGGCTGAGTGCTGGAGAGGGATCCTTCAGGGAGTTCTTCCACCTTTCTTCTCTTATACTCTGGAAATGCAGCTGTGTTCAACCAGCCATGCTCCTTTATGAATAACACCAAGACAGGTCTTGCTAAATAATGCATGGCCATGCATTTCCTCTCCTCTGGAACAGGGAACGTGAAGCCCTGAAAGCCCCTCCTCTTCCAACTCCTCTCATCCTCCCTGATTCTCTTTCCTCTCTTCCTCTTCCTGTTCCTCCCTCTTCTCCCTCTCTCCCTCTCTCCCTCACCTCCACTGGTCTCTCCGTTGGCATTTGAAGAGCTTTTAGACAAGGTCACCTATAAATAAGGCATGCTGAATCTCCTCACGTCATCATCGCAGCCTCGTTATGCCTCACATAGTTATCGTCCCCTGTGGTTGCAGTGGGCTCTGTGTTGCTTTCATCCTCAATTCATTAAAGAAGAGATGACACAAAGATTGTTCATTTATAATCCAAGCTCTTACACTTTTAGAGTCTCTGTATCCTACTTGGATATGGATGGAGCTCTTGAAGCTATGGTAGGAGTAATGTGGATGATAGAAGGAGGCAGCTGTCACAACACTGCCGGTTACCCTCTATCACCATCTAGTGTCCTGGGTCAAAACTGACAACATATCTCTCTTGGCATGTAATAATTTATCCCCTGGTTATTATTGTGAGCCCATTAAAGGGAGTGTTCTAACATGACAAAAGCCTTAAAGCAACTATTAATTCAGTCTATAGGTAATTTCTTGCTCATTTAGTGTAGTTGCATATATATATATTTTTGTATATTTTATTTTTTTTGCAAGAATAGAAAACTTTATGTGTATTTCTTTTCACAGATTGTGCAGGATGTGGTCGAGACATTAAGAACGGACAGGCTCTCCTAGCCTTGGACAAACAGTGGCATCTGGGCTGCTTCAAGTGTAAGGCCTGCAACAAAGTGCTTACCGGGGAATACATCAGCAAGTAAGTAGCGCATGTCTACTGTAGTTACAGACAACTTGTTCAAACTCAGACAATTTCACAATTTCACCAGCCAATTTCACTTTAAAGTCTATAGGGATTGTGTTTGTCTCTTTTTTCTTCCAGGGATGGTGCCCCTTACTGTGAGAAGGACTACCAGATCCATTTTGGAGTTCAGTGTGAGGCGTGTCATCAGTTCATCACAGGGAAGGTGCTTGAGGTGAGACACACACACACACACACACAGCGCACACACCCAACTGTTGCTGTCTGATTGGTTCCCAAGTACAGGCAGATGTCTCTCTGTGCAGATGACTATTTGATGTGCGCGTCACAATACGCCTCTGTAAAGTGACTTCTAACATTGCTCATGGATTTCATATGAATCCGGCCTGAGGTAAGTTTGAAAGCATTCCAAGGGAACAAATCCTTTAAGTTGAATTTGAGTTTACTTTCAGCCTAGATTTTTGTGTTATGTGGATTTAGATATTGTGCATGGAGGTAAGTTCACAGTTAACAAATTCTGGCACTCAGCTGTAACATCTGCATTCTGGTCCTCATACAGACAGAGGATGTTGCATCGGAGTGAAATTGTGAAATGCAGTTTGATAATCTCCAGTGTAATCTCTTCAGCACTGAGCCAAACAGACTCTTGACATGACTGTATTCAACTAAAAGATTAATTCTTAGCAGATTTTTAGGTCCTTCCAGCTCTGCCCAGTACACACGCCTGCATACACTCAACCAAGGTCGATTGGCCTCAAATTATATAAGAATTACATAAAACACCTAATATCATCTGACATTTAGGAAGTGATCATTATTCAGTAATGCTGTATGTTATGAAACTCTTGTTTGAACTTCATTACCATTGCTTCAGCTGAGTTAATGCAGAAACTGTTATCAACATGTCTGCCCTTCACTGTGGCCCATTTCACTGGTCTCTCCAACAAGTGCTAGCCTGTCTGTTCTGCAAACAATGATCCAATCAGACACTGAGTTATGTGTCATTTAATGGTATGAAAATGTCACTGCTAGCCAGCTGACCAGGCTTACATTAATCCACCACTAAGGCAGGCCTTTATGACAATAGGAAAAGACCTCAGCATCAGACCCCTGAGCTCCTGCCAAAGGATCAGTGGGGCCAAAGCCACACTAGTCTGTCTGATAGCCTAATCACTGACCCAAGGCCCAAGCCAAACACTGTGTAGACACTGGCAGGTTTGCATATTGTCTGCTTCTCTGGTAGTGCAATGTAAATGGGTTATTAATTCAGGGATATTTAATGTAGTTAATAAAGACAGAGAGAAACTTACATGTGCAGCATAAGTGGCTTCAGTATCTCTGAGAGAAAAAAAAACTTTTACAGAATACACAGGGACAGTATTGGGTAGGAAGTGTTGTAATGCTCTAGCTGTAGCCATGTTTTTGATAAAGTGAAAAGAAAATGCAAATATTCGTCAGTGGCTTCACATCTCTGAGTGGCCACTTCCCTGACAAAATGTTACTGAGGGTTGTTATAGAGCAGGCGAAATTTCATTTGGTTATTTATCACTCCTGGTCAAAGTCACACTTTATAATGGAGCACTCTGCATGTAAAGTACCACATCAGTGCGGATGGAAACGGAGCCAGTGCTGTGAGACCTTCTTTTTTTTTTTGCTTCACATTATGCAGGTTATCACAAAGAGGAACACTCATATATTTGAAAGCAGGTTGACTGTGTCAAACGGGCAAGTGTCATGGTGGTTAATGTCGATATGAACAATCCTAGTATGACTGGAATACATTAGACGAATTCACATTAGAATACAGTACATACTTATGGATCCTCACTTCATCTCATCAGCTACTGAGGAACCGGCTGTTTTCAGGATCCTGTGGAGCATGATCAGGGGAGCATATTGACTCACAGCTGCCCAGTGCCAAGGTCTCATCAACAGATGATCTTGAAGGAAAGGAGAGCCGTTACCAATATACATGGTTTGATAAAACTCTCCTTGCACTAAAACAGTATGGCTAATAGAGGAAAGAATACAGCTAGCTGAGAGCAGGACGAAGTGCTGGGTTTATTTTCTGGAAGTCACAGTCCTGCTTCACTCACTTCACTGCAGACTGAATTGATCTTCATTTTCCTGTGATGTCAAGTCTGCTTCGTGTGCTGTGTTTTCCAGGCAGGAGATAAGCACTACCACCCCAGCTGTGCGAGATGCAGCAGGTGCAATCAGATGTTCACAGAGGGAGAAGAGATGTATCTGCAAGGTGAGCTACAACCTTACTTCTCATTATTTCACTTTTGCTTATTTTCACATTTTAAGTGAAATTGAAGCTGCTCCATAGCAGATTGGCAATGGGATAAAAGTGGATATTTAATTTCGATCAAGCATGCTAATATATATATTGGTAAAGAAGATGATTATCTATTGTGTGTTCAATCTGCTTATATATTGTGCTGGTGATATTGTGTGTTGAATACACACTGTAATAAAAACAAAATAGCTTTTATATTCAAATCGGCAATTAAAGTGAAGTGCAGTGAAAAGCCAAGTGTAGTAGTGGAGTGCTGGGCCAAGACAAGGCAGCAGAACAGCTTTAATCCTCCCTCTATAAGTCTCTAAAACTCCGCTTAAGAGATCAACACCATTCATCCAAAAGATCTTCACTCATGCAGTGTAGTCATAATGATCTTTAGAGAGCACTCCGACAGATCTTGTAGGTGTTCAATTTGTTTCAGATTTGGTGACTTTCATATAGAAAATGTAGGATTTTCTTTTAATTTGTCACGTTCAACACTGGGTTTATTGAAATTCATTCACAGATCAACATTCATGTAATATATAGCTTAATAGCCCCGGGTGAGGACATCTATACTGCCCTGCTCCTGAGTGTAGGTGTGTAGAGTAATTAAGTGAAACAGACCTGCTCAGGGTGGTGAAGAAGGTCTGTTCCAAGTTTCACTCAGTTATTGGTCACATACCAGACACATCTACACTAGTTCTGTCTACAATATGTGACTGTTGATCTTATGGTCATCGGTTTGATTGTTGACAGAGACCACACCAGACCAACTCATGATTTAGGGACTCCTCTGATATCTGTGCTCTCCCTTATATTTAGCCTGCATAAAGTCTCTGTGAAACACACACTAATTTATTAATTAACCACCTTTAGTCTTATGTTGAAGTTTTCCATTGTCCATGTTCTGCTAAATGTTTTCACTTTCTGTCTTCCTCCCCAGGATCAACAGTTTGGCATCCAGGCTGCAAGAACACAACCAGAACAGAGGAGAGACACAGGGAGCGGGTAGGAATCTGGGTGTCATTGACTCCATTGTCCTTGGTTTTTTCTCCACTGAAAGCACCTTTCTGTTCATGTCTCATGACAGTGTTTTACTGGAAAAAACAGAAATTCAGAATATGCAACATGGGATTCTGCATGGGCTGTTACCACTCCCTTGCTGAGCTGTTAAACCTTAACTTAGTGTGGTCTAAGTAATTTGCCTATTCAGGTGGTTTTGCGCAAGTGCCTTTGCATGTATACGTGTGTGTGTGTAGAGATACTTGTTCGTGTGCATATTTACATGTGGATGTGTTCGCTTTGATGTATGTGTGAACTGTGAGTCAGGCTGGAGAGGCACAACCCCTGTGTGATGTCCTGTGAACCCCCCTCTCCCTTCCTCCACAGCTATTGCCTCCGTCCCTCTTATTCCTCCAAAAAACAGAAAGGCAGGTACTGTATTCGCTATTGGCTATGAGATGGCATCATCCTGTGTTCCACCATATACTATACATAGGACACGATGCACTGTATGCTGCCATCTGCTGGAGACAGCCTGCAGTGCCCTCTGTGTGTGTGTCATACAGAGCCATCCAGTCTTGTCTTTTAACACCTTTAACTATGCTCACATCAAAGGTGCATGAGACAAAGATGTGCACACATTTGGAGGAGAAGACACAATATCACAGATGACTAATTTATCTTTTCTAAAGTCCCCATTTACCCATTAGGTCAAGAGCTTGTTTAATTACACCACTTTCAGACCTGCTGCTGCCATCCAAACAATTCATTTCCCATAAACAGGCATGAGGTTCTTCAGAACATAAAACCACAGCGCTAAAGCACTCATTCACTTTGCAAATTTGCAAATGAATGAAACAACCATGAGATGACATGTTAGTATTTCAAAGGTATTTCATGAAAGTCATGAAACATTAATAAAGGGGTTGCAGCTCTCTCTCATCACTCATATAATCTAAAGGACAAATGGTATAATGTGTTTTGGGTAATAATTGTGGGTGATATGCAGATGGCAGGGGGCTGTGGACCACAGGAGACTGACTGCCTCACAGATGCTGTTGTGACTAACAACCACTTGTGCATTTTCTCCTCACAGCCTACGAGGTCGTCGTCCGAGAGTATTTGTTCCAGACCTGGTTCAAGCATACCTGGCTCACCGGGTCACACGATCTATGTAAGATATCTCACACAGCGGTGTACATGAGTAGTTTGTGCCCGTCCGTCCCTCTAATAATAACTGTAGTTTGACAGTTGCTCCTTGTGTACTTTCAGTAGTAATCTCCCTTTCCTCTTGTCTGTGTGTACACTTTTGTCTTTGTCTCCCTAGGCAAAAGTAGACAATGAGATCCTTGATTACAGAGACCTAGCTGCTATTCCAAAAGTGAAAGCCATTTATGACATTGAGCGCCCTGATCTCATTACCTATGAACCTATGTACACCACCTCCCTGGATGAGAGAGAGGAGAGACGAGAGAGTGTGGGAGAGGTAAACACACAGACTGCATGTTTCTTTCCTGCATGCACGCTGTCTCTGTGCTCATACAGTTCTGCGTATGAAGAGAAATATTGTTCAAACGACCCTCTGTTTTGCTGTGAGCTAAGTTTTCTTCTAGTGGTTACTTTTCCTTGTGAAAAAAAAATCGCAAGAAAAGAAGGATTAAGGAGTTGTTGCTGGTTGTGTGATAGCGTTCATGCTTTAACAACAGCTTTTATGTAGTACTAAACCTTTGTGTCACTTCCAGCTCCACACTGCCAGGAGGGAGCGTTCCCCCTTGCCCGATGACAAGGTAAGATATGTCAGTGTATTCTGACTATGATAAATGACATGCAGTCCTAGGACAGACTGGTGTTTAACTACAATATTTATGTCTGGCTTTTTTAGCCGTCTCATATGAAGCAGTGTAATGTTATCTATATACACTGACAAAGTTTTTATAATAATAAGACGTTCGATTCTTTCCAGTCCTCAAGAAACATGTCGCCAACCCCACCCAGTGAGGTGAGCATATCATTTTTTCAAATGTAACTGCTGTATTTAAAATGCATTCTCACAGAGATCAGTGTAAAAACCTTGTGTGCATTTCTGTGTTAGGGCTCTTATGACAGGAGGGAACGCATTCTCCAAAGATCCACCAGTCAGGGCTCCATAGGATCACCGGTTTATAATCGCCATGGTTACACCCCCACCTTGTCACGTTCACCACAGCATTTTCACAGGCCTGGTGCGTATTCAACAGCAACTGTTCTCTGTGTGGCTTCATTGTCTGGGGTGATTTCAGGGTTTTATTTTTAGCTGTGTCAGTGAGATCTTTGCTGCTCAGGTAGATGACAGATGTTCAAACACTGTGGATGAGTTCACCGACATCTTCAAGTTCTCACTTCTCTCCTTTTGATTGTTTACCACCTTCAAGAGAATTTTCAACAAAATTGACTTTGGGTGTTAAAGCTATTGATTTTTTTTCTCTCTTGTAGTACTTTGGCTTGACATGATGAACAATCCTTCAATTTGCAGAAAACAACCTTAAAGTCAATTTTGCACATTTAACAATACAACCCTTTCTCCTGGGTTTGCTATTCTTTCCATCGACACTTGATTTTGAAGTGTAATTCTCTTCCTTGTTTCTTACTCTTCAGTTTGAACACACCGTACGTCTCCATTTGAGGGTCTTTTATTTCCTCTTTTCAACATTTGATTCCTGTATGTCTTCCTTTTCTTTTATCCCTCACTTTCTCACCTTCTATCTCCTCCCCACATTGTTCACCTCTGCTGCTTGGTCGTGGGTATATTTCCCCTGTCCCACAACCTCCCTCCCTGCAGAGACTCTGACAGGCATGCAGAAGCTCTGCTCTTCCCTGTGCAGTAACAGTGTGGGCTCCAGAAATAGTGACTCCCGCCCCACCTCCCCTTTCAGACACCACTTCCTCCCCCATAGCCAAGGTAAGGGCCCCACTCAGTTCTTTGCTACCACCTCCCCAAAGGCAATCCACCATCTCCATCATCACCTGGGATGTCATCTCCCCATGATGCCCCATCTGTTATTTTCAGTCCATTGCCATTTTCTCATTAGACTACCACTGTAATCCTGAATGGTCAAACCCATGTCTTTGTTAAACCCATTCAGCACAGCACCAGTTGTTCACTAACACACACTCCCTCACCTTTCACTAACAAAGCATTGCCAAAGTTACTGACAGGCTCTGTGTCTGTGTTTGCAGCTTTGCATGAACTTGAGAGATACCAGTAATCCATATACAATATCCAAACTGAGAGCTCCCTGAATGTTGGGTGATGTGATGACTGTTTTGCATTTTCAGAATGAGTCTCCTGACTCCAGTAACAGCAAGGCTGAGATAAAAATAAGGGTTTTGTAATGATAAGTCTGCAGTTGCATGCTGGGAGTATTCACTTCTTAACAGACATAATACCTCATGACTAATAATGCATCTCCCAAGCTTTTGATCTAGCTATTTTAAACTCTGCTGGTTTAATCTGCTTTTGTACCTTCATCTTGTACATTATACAGCCCCATTAACTCCATTTATTAGGATACATAACAGAATGTCTCCCATTCGCTCAAAATGACTTCAGCTGGTCCCGTTGGTCCCTGTGTGTTGCACCATTCAGACTGTGGTTCCCCTTTAGTATCCCTGCTTATGCTCTGTTCTTGGTTGTTCTCACTGGAGGCACTGACCCGCCAAGTGGCCGGAGCTCCCCCCTTCCGCTCAGGCCTGACAGCCGGCCGGTCACCCCGCCTCTCTCTCAGACCCCTAAACATTTCCACCTCCCAGGTAGGAGCTGGAGCGCACCCTGTCACTGCTCGTCCCTTTCTTTCTTTCTTTCTTTCTTTCTTTCTTTCTTTCTTTCTTTCTTTCTTTCTTTCTTTCTTTCTTTCTTTCTTTCTTTCTTTCTTTCTTTCTTTCTCCTTGTCTTTCTTGTATTTCTTTCTTACCGCATTATACTTCATTTGGGATCAGGTTTTACTTTTTCCTCTCTTTTTTATAACAATACAGATCTGTCACAGGAAAAAAAGGGTGACTGTTAATATAATGGTATATGTATAGTATTTGTATAATACAGACACTGTGTAGTATGTAAATGTATTTTTCTGTCTACATTTCAATATTTTCAGATCAAGGGAGCAACATCTACAGAAAACCACCCATCTACAAACAACACGGTACTTTTTACAGTTTAGTCTATTTTACTGTAAAACAGGCAGGAATGATTTGTATATTTATATTTTAGGTGAGAGCGATATGAGGGCAACTTAGATCACCTGATTTGAATAAATGGAAATTATAATTTCATTAAAAAAACACTGTAAATACACATAATCAGCTATAACACGCACTGCAAGTTGCAGTTATTTAAGAGTACATAAAAAGTTAGCGAGTGAGCCTGAAGGTCTTAACGTAATGCTATAAGTGAAGAACAACTGCTGAATTGGTTTGTGAAGAGTGACGGGATGATGAAATGAATGAGACTCAAACAGTACTAAAACAGGCCAAGTAATAGATACTTGGCCTCACTCCAAGTGGCAGAAGTACAGTTGCTGATGATATGAGGCTAAATGCTAAATCAGTTACATGAAAACATAATCAGTGTTAGTGTACACTTGGAACACGGTAGATGAAAGTGTGTGAGTGTGTGAGTTCCTCTTACAGCTGTGGGGATACCTCAGACTAAACAGATTGGAAACCACTGAGTAATGGATGTTACTGAGCTGGGGTCTTTATTGCTTTTGTTACACAATGAAACTGTGTATTCATCTAACCATGTAGTCACCCCCAGTGTCAATGTATGAGCAATGTTTGAAGTCTGTCTCCAAACCTCCTCTGTCGTACATAGAACTACGTTTACAGTGCACTTCATGTCCATCTTAACAAGTCACAGTAGTGGTGTTATAATGAGCCCTGAAGACAAAATGATCTTGAATTACGATGATGATGAATTACAGGATAATGACACTTGAGTTTTGAGGAGTCAGATGAGTACGCTGTCTTTGGTGGTTTTGAGACTTCGCACTTGTGGACAATAGCACACTTAAAACCACACTGACCCTTCCCCTAGTCAGTTCCTCACCACTTGTTTGAGAAAATTAGATTCAAGGCTCTATCCAATGTTCAGTGACTTGTTAGGAGGGACATTTTTTGCATTGTGGAAAGCTTTGATTTTAAACAATGAACCAACAGTGATCGTTGAGTCCAATGATCCTATGGTTCTATGATGTTTACCTTTGGTTGAGACTGTGACCCAGACACTGATAGATACAGTTCCCATGATTGCCAACCTAGATACAGCTGCCATAGCACGTCAAAGCAAGTCTGCTGATGAGATCATCAGATCCGCCACCTTCCCCGCTGCCCATGCTCCCTCTCCAGATGACAGCTCACGGAGTGAGGGCGATCATTGGCCCTACTCTCTCGCTGTATTAGGTACAGTAGGCTCCTGATGGGCATGCTTGCACTGCGACCTTCAAGTGGTACAATAGACACCTTATCACAACCTAACTCTTGTTCCTCCGTTCTAGCTGTCCCAAAAGCTTAACTGCATCCCTGCTTCACACTGAGCTCACGCTGTCATGTAGGAGTTACAGTACCTGCCTTTAAGTTTTGCTTACACAAAGCAAGAGCGTTGTTTGGTTTCTGTTGCAATCATATTTTTTTTCTGCTTGGAGTAGCATCAGTTTCACCATTTTACATTCACCTGCTGCACATAATGGGTGCACTAGCTGTACACAATAGTGCCACAAATGACTTGGACAGAGATAACTGAGACTGACTTCAAACTGACTTTTGTTTGTCTGTCCTACATTGTGCTGTTTTGTGTATTTGACATCCAGTAAAATCTTGACATCACTGATGGGGTGTAAGCATCTGTCATGTCAGTTCAGCCAAATATTCCAATAAGTCCCTCTGTTTGTCTGTCTCGTCAACTCTGTCTCACATTTGTGTTCTACTGTCCACCTATTTCTCATTTTCTCTGTGTATTCCTCACTGCTCCACAGTCAAATGAAGCAGCTATATCTTTCTGTCATTCTCTAAATTTAAACTGTGGATCAAGCATTTCATCTTTGTTGTACTATACAAGTATATGTGAAGCATGAAAAGCTGAAGAGATCGCTCTGTGTCTTTGTGGGTGTATGTGTTTTATGTAACTTTTTGGGCTTGTGCACAGCACCCATAGGTTCAGAAGGGAGGAGACGATCCAGAGAAGAGGAGGAAGAAGAGGCCTTGAAAAGAAAACAGCTCCAGGAGGAACACCTAAGCAAGGTTAGGAATAACAAAAATACACAGTGTAGTCACATTTATCATAAGCCCTTTCTTTACTGCATATATAAGATGCATTTTGGATATCATGTGCCTGAGGTGTACGGCTTCTTAATAGTTTATGTATAGTATATTGCTTCTGTATGTTGGTCTATGTGGTCTAAATAAGGTGTATCTGTGTCCAGATTCAGTCTGGTCTTGGAAAGCTGATTCTGAAGGAGGAGATGGAAAAAGAACAGATCAGGGAACGTCATGCACGTAGCCTCTCTGCTCAGCGCTACGACTCCAAACAGACAAACTGTGACGCAGGTATAGAGCAGCTTTGTCAGCTGGTATGCTCTTGAGCTGTCAGCAATGTACTGTAACACAAGACCTGTGCTATGTTACACCTGTACTCTAGATAAAACTTTGCATCTGTTGTGATATGTAAGGTTTTTAAAATAATTCGCTGAAAGACTAAAACCAAATATAATGTAAACCAAATGTTTATCTTTCAGATCCAACTTCTCCAACAAAAACTAACTCTTTGCCTGGCTATGGAAGGAATGGCTTACATCGGGTGAGACCTCACTCATGCTTAAAGTATAATCTCATAATAAACAATAGCAATCTTGCTATTGATTATGTAACAACCTGTAAAATGCAGTATATGATGGCACTAATGCTAAAAACGTGAGTTCTTTCCATCTAATTACATGGTAATTAGATTTAAATCTCATTCTGGTCTTAAGTCAGCAATAAAAAAAATGCTCTTATACTAATGCTGGTTTCTTGTTGTCTTTGTTCCGGCAGCCTCAGTCGACAGATTTCACCCAGTACAACAGCTATGGTGACATGTGTGGAGGAGGCAGAGGTGAGAGCTGCTCCTAAAACATGGCCACCGAGCATATCTCTTGCCAATTTCACCAGAGCTATTCAGCATCAGTTCTCAGAAATGGCTTGCTATATGTACATAAATGGACGTGCATTATGAAATATCAGGGACAGCAGTGATGTAGATAGTAGCCTGGCAGGGAGGATTTGACAGCAAAACCATTAACTGTGAGTCTCATTTTCTGTCCCATTTTGTCCTGCAGAGTTTCAGGTATGTCTCTCATCTGCTTTTTCATATGGCATGCTTCCTCACCTTGCATCATATATTTGCTTGCTCTTGAGTTGCAAGAGATACTTTGCCCTGAATGCACACCGCCCACTCCTGCTACATGCTTGCCTCACTGTTGGGTTGATGTCAACTACAGGGCATGCTGTGCAGTGATTTCAAATGCCCAAAACATGCACTGCCCAGTAGCTGAACCAGTGTACTGTAAATGCAATGTACTATCATGGCCTCATGTCTTGTTCTTTGTGTTGTTTTCCAGTGTTATGACTCAAGCTAAATGTCACATTTAAATATATGATTTCAAACCCATACAGAAAAAAACTAAAACAAAACAGAGACATTCAGAAAACATGTAAACTGCCCATCTTTAATACTTATTAAGATACTGACCACTATCCAAGCTATTTGCTCCATAAAGTGAAAACTGTGCCCACTGTCATTAGTGGACATGTTCATGCCATTAACCCTGCAGTCCCCTTCCACTATATTACATTTGTGTATGTTCTATTCTTTAGCACATTAAGGATGGCCGTGCAGCACTTGCAAGGATGGACAGGGGAGTATCTATGCCTAATATGTTGGAACCAAAAGCAAGTATCTTCTTCTTTTTGTACTGACAACAACATTGTAATCCACACTGATGTATGTTACAAAATCTATATACATCATTTACTTCCTTAAGAACATGTTAACCTGTAAATAAGGATACATTTTGCAGATAATTTAGAGAGCCGGACCAGTCCAAAACGATGAGGGTGAAATAAAAATAATTATGCTCTATATACCCTCGTTGTGCAGGGACACTGGTGGAAAAAATAAGGAGCTAAAAGAGATTTTTACTGGAAGTTAAAGACTCACATTAGCTGGGTTCCTGATTTAGCATGCTGCTTCAGGAGCTGCCGAGTCACTCTAGCGCTTAGCATGCTGGCTTCTCCATGCTCATCTGCACATAGCTTTGATTTACAGTGGCTGGATACTGTATGCAGCATACAGTGGAGAATCCAATGCCCAGATTGTCATCCAAACAACTCATATCACTATATACTGTGTAGTATATACGAGGGCGTACACATTACTGCGTGGATATGAGTTGGTTAGAGGCCTCAAAGGACTTCTAGTTGCTTATTATTGAGCATTTCCAATAAAACACCAACGGCCAGTTTGTTCTTTTACAGAGGGGAATCAGTTATTTAGCAAAGTAGAAGCACCTCAGTTTTCCAGGACAAACATCCCCATGTGGATTTACTTGGCCTACATTATTGATGGTAGTTCTTTTTTTAGTTTGTATTAAATTACTCTAAAAATACAGACTGTTGCATAACTCTGTTCCTGTTTTTGCTCTTATCCTGATCTATTGTGCGTTTCTACACCAAAAATGTGTGCACACCATATCACCACACAGTTCCCCAACAACCTAAACAAAAACCAGCTCTCACCCTAGTCAGCCTCCTGTCACCTTCCTGTTCTCCCACCCAGTGTTTCCTTTGTCACAGTCAGAATTACCAAAATATCCAAATTTTATCCTTTGTTGAATAAAAATGGCTTGTAATTTTTTTTTTTTTTATATTAAGAT
>OMNW01009680.1:0-21745 GCA_900303245.1 Selene dorsalis | reverse complement strand
TGTATTCACACTCTTAAATCTGACTGTAAATTTGAATAAAGTTGAGGGTTGAGATGCTAAGTGTGAAGATTTTCACAAACACATTCCACTGCCTTCTCAGGTCTCTGTCCGAACTTTAGAGTTGTATCATTATTATTCAAAAAAGCCAAAGTGAACAGTGACTCTGGAGTGAGGAGCAATTATGGTGACAAATTCTCTCACTCTCTCTCTCCTCCTCACTGAGGCTTCCTGTCCAGGTCAATACGTGCAGGCGCCACAGTGCAAACAGCCCAGGACACACCATGTAAAGTGACTCTACAATCCCCCCATCTCCCACCCACCACGGACACTATTCGCCCATAACAACAACCATTGATTTTTTTCCCTGATGAGGATCTAGCCGGCATTTAATCTAACATTGTAGCCCCTCGCTCTAGGACATGGCTGAGCATTTCATGCTAATCGATTGGTCACAGTGTAGGTTGAGCACTTAACTTTACCTCTGTTCAATAGGAGCAACTTTGACCAAGAACATGTTTTAAATGCATATGTCTGTCTGTCACATCTGAGAAAAATGGTCCATATAAAAAGAAGTTTTGCATATCCTTGATTTTTTTTTTCATCTCAAGGGCAAAGAAGATCAGGATTATATTATTGTAAAAGCCTATAAAACAGATGATAATTTACATTTAGTCACAGCACTTCAAGGCACTGCACATGTTTGACTAAATACACCATCAAGCCTCTTGAGTAGCCTATTGTTTACAGAGATTTGACTTGACCAATGATGCTGCGATCAAAACACGGGTGGGTGTCTACCCATAATCCCTCTCTTTGTCTACTACAAACCCCTCTTTAGGCAAGGACACTGGTTTTTAAATACTGCCATATGCAAATTGTTGCATGAAATTTGCATTATTAAATATTTCAAGCCCTTGGATTCACTGGATTCTCGGGGCACACTGATCACAGATTTATGCAACCTCTGCCAATCATGTTTCAACATTCATGTGCTTTTAACAATGACTCAGGAACGCAAACGGATTTAATTATGGCCTGAGTGAAATGATTCCCACCTGGAGAAAAATATATGTTTATGTAACAGTTTTTTGGCCATCCTCAGCTATAGAGCACTTTTGTACACCTTTCTCACAAGCAAACACCCTGCTTATTACTCATTATGAAATGCCTCACATTCAAATGAAGATTTGTTTTAAGGTCGGATGGTGCAGTTTTTCTATTCTGCTGCACAATTATCTCAATTTTACACCACTGAAACATCACCATCACCTGACCTGGGAGCATGATGTGGTATAGAACAAAAACCGAAGCAGAGGAAAAGATGAATACATAAATAAATAGGATGTATGCTGCGCAGCCATGGATTATTAATACCTGATGAGAGGCACAAAGTCCCTGGTTTCTGCACAATCAATGAATTTTCTTATTTGTTCACCAGGATTCTAGTAACAACCATATAGTATCAACATAAAACACCGCACAAACATTTTTATCTAGGTCTCATCACACACAGACTCTCCATCACCACATAAATAAATAACCAACATATAGACTGTATCCCTATTGTACATCAAACACAGCCAAGATTATATGTGACAAGGCTAGCAATTAGCAATTTCTCTCACTCTGAATTCAAACCATAAAAAAGATGATCAAGGCTGGTTGATATCCACAGACTATGCATAATTTATGTGGCTGGTACAAAATACCGTTCTGTTGCAGTTCTGTTCATTCACTCGACTAATTCATTGAAATAAAGCGTCCCAAAGGGGTATCCATGTAATCAAGCCTAATCCCAGATTGATTTGAGAGCAGTCAAAGACAGAAAGCTGGAGAAATCTAGGAAAGCTCTCTGTCACAGGAGGAAGACTGCGGGAAGCTGGGTGATCGGAAAAAAAAAAAAACAACTGTTTAAAAGCTCCAATTTCAAATTTGAGGAAAACAAATAAGCTCCGCAATGAAATTTGATGGTTTAAAAGAAGAATGAAAAGTGATAACTGTTTGGCCTGCGCTGTCATGAAATGCTGAGTTTCAAAAGTTCAAAGTAATTTAGCTAAAAAAAAAAAAAATACTTGGAAGTATTGCTCAGTTTCTCCTTTTTTTGACATCCCCAAAGAAATTATCTAATTTTCCTGATGGTATATTTGCTGCTTGTGCTAACATTATACTGTTCATATCAGCAGTACACACAGCTTCGATAGGAGCGCGAGTATGTGTTTGTGCTGGCGGGGTATATATACCGTGTATTTATTTATTCTGATACTGTCTGATGCTGCAGAATGTCTCAAAGCACAAAGAAGGAAAAGCTGAGATTCTTGGATGCTGCATGAGAAAATACAGGAAGGGCAAAGAAAGCACAGAGGATCTTTCAGTGATTACAAGAGAGAGATGAGAGACAAAGCAAGCAGTGAGGGAAGACAAGTTTTACAGTCATACTGTATTTCATGTTTCATATTCAAGAATGCACTGTGGATTTCAGAGCCAAAGAGACGACGCTGAAAAAGGAATGATAAAATATGGACCAAGTAGTATTGCTCTTACTTTTCTTATCTAGAGTACTGTCTTTGATTGAATGAATTTTTGTTTTTACAAAAATTCTAAAGCGAGAACAAAAACAGATTCACGTGCACCTGGTAAATATACGATGGTAACCTGATCCCAAACCATATTTTCTCTCCATTAGACAAATTATGCTTTTTGTCTTGGTCTTTATTGCCTTTACCCTCTCGACTCGCTCCCCCCTCGACACTCACATGGCTACACGAGGGCTTCATACACGAAAGGACTTCTCGAGGAGCTTCACTGCATTGTTATCTTTTCCCACAGAGCCTGCAGCCTCAGTTTGTCCCAGTTTGACTAACAAACAGCAGGCTGAATGTTCTTCTTTGTCCCCCTCGCTGTCACGTCCAGAGAGAGGGTCTAAAGCACTGAGGCAAGCTGATACTGAATTAGAAAGGAAAAGCTATACAGCTCAACTGTATCAATTTCTCTGTGCCTACGTTTCAATCAGTCATATTTTCAAGCAATTCTTAGGACTGACTGAGTGATGCATTTTCTGTTTCGTTCTCTCACTTTTAGCCCTGAAAGACTCATTTTTTAAATAATTCATGTAAAACTTAAGTTCTACAGCACCTATCTGTGCTGTTTTACGCTTTTCCATGAGGTAGAAGAAGCTGTGACTCCAGTATCAAAGGTCGCGGAGCTCCATCTACTGACAATATATTGCCAATAAAAATCCAGTACATATGCACACATCTCGCCTGCACCCTTCTTCATTGGGGGGATCGTTGGTTTTACTTTTTTCTGCTCTGAATAAACACTCAGGTCTCCATGATTAAAAGGGCAAAGGTTTCACTAACACAGGAATGTCTGTCTCTAAACCTATATTTAAAAAGATGTCACTGATACAACTCATACACTACGTGTCTCTTTCCTCAGTATTTTTGATTTATATTTGAGTGATCTATATTTTCTAAAGAATTCAATACAAACCTGCTCATTCAACTAATTCTTTAGTCTTTTCTCAACCTCGAAAACATCTAATGTTTAATGTAATTGTGCTCATGTGGTCATTTGTTGACTGTCATTTGGACATGCTAAGTAAAAACTATACACTGACTTGTATAATGAATTATTTCCACTAACATCTAGAAGACAAACATTAAACTATTGGTTGGTGTACATTAATCCCTTTACTTAATGGTGCCAACAATGGAAACCCCCCCCCAGAAAAAAAAAAAAACTTCAAAAGGTCTGCTGGCACCATCTACTGGTCTCCCTGATTCAATGCAAAACAGGGGGCTGATTTATCAGTCGACAGCATATCTGTGGGACAACCACCACCACCACACTGCTGATAATTTAGACACTAAAATGCATCCAGCAATGACACAAATCACCTAAATTCATAAAATCTAAATTACATCAATTCAATCTTAAACTGATCAAAACCACAAAGACACTGACTTAACTATTTTCTTCAAAAGGCCTTAAGTAAGCATGTATGCACACTCTGTACCACACGAACCATTTACTGGCAGCAGACAGATGAGGCAACAGACAGAGGGGTTTTCAACTAATAGCTCAAAGGCAGTTTCCCAGATCAGCTGCCTCCATCTGATCACATAAAAAGTAAAAATTAAAGGGAATTGCAGACATCAAACACTACAAATGTTACTAAAAAGCCTTGTTGCTGCCAGCCATGCTATTTTTCTACTTTGCTTTCTTCAAAGAAGGTTTTACTCGTCTTGATTTAAAAAAAAAACAAAAAAACTAATTTACACATATTTGGAGCACAGATAACGGAAAATAGGCCAGGTTGCTCCAGTTGGACTGAGAAATGAAGACTGCTGAGCTTCATCCAGGCTCTGGCACAAACACAACACCCATTAGTTTCTAAAAACTGAACCACCCAACACACACGTACACACTAAGACACACAGACGCACAAATTTAGCCCATGGATTCTACAAACTGGTGTCTTGAGTGAAAATGTTCTGTGGAAATTTTTTAGATCCGTATCTTAAATCTACTAAATTTACGGTACCATACAAACAGATAAACCTACTTAAAGATGAACCAATTCTACATCATGTGAATGACTCGCGTAGCAACAACTGAGGTCATTTGGCACCATCTAGTGGCCAAATAAATTCAAAGGATTGGACTGGATTTCCAATATGCCAGCCAATATTGCTGTTGTTGTTGTAAGTATGATGGCATTAATATTCAAAATCCAGAAAATGTAGGCCCACATCTCAGCTCTAGACTAATGAGAACATCAGGCAAAGACAAACAATCAGGAAGTGGTAATGGCAGAAGACTAGAGGAAGAGAAGCAAAGCAAATAAATAGCAACATGAAAGACAACACAAAACAAATCAGTAAGTATTTTACAATTAAATTATAGCAACCTTCACTTGCCATTGCCAAAAATTTGGTGGACATGTTATCCAGATGTCCAAGTAAAACCTCGGTGATATGTTTGGATTGCAATTTTAATCTTTCTGGGAAAGTGTAAAGTACTCTTGAGTTACCCTGGTCCTGTTATCTCTGTTGAAGAAAAAAACTCCAGCAAGCATGAGCTGTTGAGGTGAAGTGAAGTCAGGCTGTTCACAAAAAAATGTCCATCTTTGGATAAACTCTCACCACCACATAATTCAGTAGGAAAGCTTAGGTTTTTGTTGACACTGCGTCATACAAGCATTTCTAATCCAAGTTAACAGACCCTTTTCACAGCAGATATGTTCACTCATTAAGAGAAGGGAAAGCACAGGTGAACCAAATTTCATCAATTTAATTAATTTCATCTCCAACTACTTCGCCCGGTTTCATTATTTATGCCATAGCAACAACACACATTATATAAAAAAGATGTCTCTTATTGCCACAAGTAACTTAATATACAAAGACAACAAACACCACACACAGCTTCTCAGAAACCAGGCAGAGGAGGAAAATGGAGCCACTAGCATGTAGCAGCAGGTTAGCAACCGTCGAGTTTGAAGCACAAAACATATCCACCATTTTAGCTAGCGGCCAAAAAAAACAAAAAAAATTAGAAATAACTCACCATTTTCCAAATGGAGGTCACTTGAGACTGGAGTCGGTCCATGTAGTAGTGTCTGACCGCTATAATCCACTTTTGAGTCATTTAATCTCGCTCCAGAGGCCCGTGTGTGTCCCAGAGGTCTCCTTCAGTTGACTCTCCCAACTGCGGCTCTGCATCTGCACAGTTCACGACTGTAACTTTAACCAACAAAATCGCCGACCACATGAATAGAAGACAACGACTGTGCTGTGGTTTCGGCCACAGTGACTTGTGACAGGTTTATCCATAAACAAAGTGAGACACCAACGACTCTATACTTTGTTTCTCAACAGAGTTCACCGCCTCCTCCATTTTGGGATACACAAGTTGTCAAGTTGTTTCAGAGTGCGGAGACTTGTAACTACGTCCAACACAGAGGGTGACACGTCCTTACTTTTTAACAAAGTCAGCTCTTTATTTTTTAATTTCCTCTGTTTCATGCATATAGGTAGAGAGTATATTAGCCACAGCAGTAGTTCGTAGGTGTTCTGATTTCAGTTGCTCCTGTCTGACACCATCAGTGACTGCATTAGGTGCTAACACTAACTAAAAACTTCCGGAAAGTATTTCAAATTAAAAGTCTCCAGTGCAGAGACGCCCTTTATTTCTAAACGGGTCTTTTATTATTGTGAGGGCAAGCTGCAGGAAGTGTATTATCTCGTGATTTCTGGCCTCGCTGCTGCTGCTGCTGCTCACCTGCCGTTGAATTCTTCCTACTTTCTTTACTTTAGTTGTTATCGATGGTTAATTTTCCCACTCTCTCGTCCTCTGTCCTGCCCACAGTGTCTTCATGATGTTTAGGCTAAAAGTAATACATTTGCAGCAGTAGTAGAGGTGAAGCGGAATTAATACCACTATTCAATTTACCTGAAGCCAGGAAGCCAGTACATAGTACAGCCCTGAACTAGGTTTAGTTCAATGCAAATGTAAATATGCAATGATAAATGATGGGTATGCAGGTATATTGACAGGCACGTAGCTGAACACAGTTAAATTAACAACTGCCCTGATTACAAGGAGCACATTTGTTAATTTAATGAATCTGCTCCATAATGACAGGGCAATGAGACACTGAAGCTTGCCAATTGTAATTCTAGCCCAGTTCATTCATTTTATGATAAATGGTTGTAATGGTAATTTGTTGAATTTTGTTTAGCATATCACCTCAAGAGACATTTGTTGAATCTCAGTTAAGGCAACATACTCATTTGTATTCTAAAACTGTGTGCATTTAACAGAAACATAAGTTTGACTGTGGCAGAGACTTGCTGCAGGAGGTAGGTAGTGCTGCTGCAGTTCCTACTCGACACCAACAGAGGGGAGTAAAGCTCATACAGGGCTCCCAAGTTCTTCCTCATTACAGTAAATGAGGCTTTTGTCCACAGAGCAACCCAGTCTTCAGTGGACAGAACATACAAATCAAATTAATTCACAGTTGATCTAAATGTGAGCTTAGCTGTCAGGATCTCCCAGTCTGGTATGTGAAAAAAAACAAAAAAAACATTTTGCCTCTTGGTCTTCTGAAATGCCACAATTAGTTAGCACATTATGCATTAATGGTTAAAGTGTTATTTTCTCTCATGATCATGTAAAATACCCTTTTGATACACTTCCATGTTGAGATTTTAGAAATCACATACTGTAATCATGTGAACCAGTATTGTATTGAGTAGAAATTATTCATTAGAGCTACAGAAATGCAAGCTGACCAACAAAGTAAGTATCAATAATAAAATCTGAAATACTTAAGATGATGTCATTTCATCAAGTGACACATGCTTCTTTGCTCTACCCTTTTCCCTGTGTAATGGTGTTGTCATTTCAACTAAATATTTAGTTCTTGTGGGCATCTGTAAGGGTCAACCTGCTCTGTTTGATTCCTATGACCAGTTCATTGTCCACGTGGGTAGTGATAAGCTGCATTCTTTTAATGATAGGTTTGCACAAATTCACACATACACTTCCAAGGTGTGAAAAAAAACAAAAAAAAACAAACCCTAGACTCGTAATATCTGTTCGAAATGAAAACTTTCCTATTACCTGCATCTGTGGCAGAAAGTCAGACAAGCAGCAGCAAAAAATAATGTTACATATCCAGTGATAAGGACTTCCTCTGTGAAATGAATGGAAGAAGTTTAGGGAGTTCATCTCAAGGTGAGATAGCTACACTCTATTTAAATGCATTTCTATACACTGACTGTGCCAGCAGTATTTCCCCTGCAAGGCAAAACTTTTTCCACCAGTCACATTTAAACCTAAAGCACATCCTAAATTTCAATTTACAGTTTATTGACATAACCTCACATATATGTATGATCTTTTGCTGGTTCTAAAGCTTCCGTTTCCCATATGTAACCATATATTTCAATGGTGCAGAAGTGTTTGGTGTAAGTCCATTAAAGACGGACCAACTATAACACATTGTCATTAAAAATTTAAAGTGGAGACAAAGGAAGACACTTTTTTTTACAAAAGCAATTAGCCTTTTTTAATCTTACATTGCATTGAAAATTTACATAATAGATTCATACATTTTACAAATAATTTCATCATAAAAATATATTTCTGTACAAAACACTTTTTTATTCTATATTTCATCTTTTTTTTTTCAAATGGTGAATATTTCCAATGTCCCCAGGCAGGAACGGCTTTAAGTCTTTCAAATCACATGGGTCTTATTGCGGTCAGTCAGTAGGAAAAGCTTGTGGCAAAATAGACTGAAGCTTAGAAAAAAATGATTTGTGATGAAGGGGAGGGCCAGAGCAGGTACTTGTTTGTTTGTCAGTCTGTATGTATATGTTTGAGAAAAGTGTGTGCATGTGCATGTGCATGTGCATGCGCATGCGCATGTGCTTGTGTGCGTGTGTGTGTGTGTATATGTGTGTGTGTGTTGATGACAGGGAGGATCCCATGGTTTCTGGTAGGCACTGTGTAAGATCCATACCGAAAAGAAAAGAAAAGAAAAAGAAAAGAGAACAGCGACAACAACAACAACAACAGCAGCAACAATCAATCCAGACTGTAATAAGAACCAATGTCACCATAGCGATGCAGTGCGGGACAGTCGCAGCGTGGATAAACAAGGAAGCCGTAGTTACCATTGCTTCTAAATCAGTATGACTTTAAACAGAGTTTTCTGTCAGCTGGTTGCAGTTGGTGCCTGTGGCCACGACAGCAGGGGTTCTTAAAACAAAGTACATGTTTTTGCTCACCTTGGCACCCAGACTCATTAAAAACTACTGGTATTGATCATGTGTGGGACCTAAACTCACTAAATCCAATCTCCCACTTTTTAAACCAGACTCTTCAAAACAAAGCAAGTAGGCCTACTTTTTCTTTTTTTTTGTAAGAAATGGGCACCAAAGCTGAAAAACAGTTATTCATGCTCATTGGTATATGTTTTCCTGTCATGTAGGGACCTATACATATAGGTCCATTATGTGGTTCATTTTCAGGCCCAACCTTTACAACAAGACAGTATGATGTATGGATGTTTTAACACAAATGATCAAACATCTTTTCTCTCAGCAGTAGTTCAATGATGGCATATCAAACCATCAGAAAGGCCAATAACATGTGCAACAAACAGCCTTCAGTGGCTGTAAGGGGCCAAAGACAGTAAAAGTTGCCAGGTATACAAAATGTTTTCTTTTTTATAGGTGGCAGATCAGATTTGATTTGAAAAATGACTACCACCATAGGATCATTGAGCTGAGATTATAAGGCTATATTTCTATGGAATAAAATAAGCAAAGCAAGGGAAAATACTGAATCTCAATGGCCTCAATTATATGTATAAATTTACTCAATTGACACCTTGAAATCTTAAAATCTTCTCCCAAATGGTCACTTCAACTTAAAGCTAGTGTTTCTGACACAGATGACATTCAAAGCCTTTCAGCCTTTGAAATGCAATGTATACACACTACACACTGCAGGGAGTTCATTAAAATCGATCCGTTCCTGCTCCACGCACTGGTGCACAATACTCAGAAAGTGCCAAAGGTCGCACAAAGTTGTTTTTTTTTTTTTTTTCAGACTTCAGTGCAAAAGCAAATCAGATCTAGAAATAAGAATTTTGTGCAGGACTACGATCTTCAACATTTCATTTTTGATTTGAGAGACCAAACCCATCTTTAACGCAAGAAAAAATTCAAAATCAGTATTCAGTGATATACAACCAGGAGTTGAACTGGTGATGATGTACCTTTAAAATTTACAGCTCTTCGAGGTTTTATGAACATGGTTAAAACATATATGTTTTGAAACTAAATTATTCCCTAATTGCAGTAATAGTTCACAAACAAATCCACTGAAAACAGCCTAAAAGTCACTCATCCCAAATCAAGATCATCCTTTGTTCTTTTGACTACTCAAATATGACAGAAAATACAAGCATAGACTGGAACTGGTACATCAGTGTACAGCACTAATTTTCAGTGGGGGTTGAAACAACATGTACATCCACAAACTACATGTTGGCCAGTTCACCAGCAATTATCACCATTATTACTTTTACCACATTTGTGTTTTCTATCACCATGGCCACCTACTGAGAGTCCATGGAAACATTTCCTTCACCCAGAGCTTTATGTTGGGCCATGTGTTATCAAACGAGAAAGTTTCAAGAGCTGGGGTTTCTGTGTTGCCGTACAACACTGTGGTTGCTGACATCACTGAGCTGTAGTTAAAAATAACATTGATTCAGTTTTGATGTGCAAATTTCTGTGGCCTCCTATTATGTTGTCAGTTAGGTTAGAAAACAGTGCCGATATTTCAGCGGATCATTAAAATGTTGTCTATGTTGAAATGGTGACAATTATGGAGCATAATGTTGTGTATCTGCAGTGGCCAACAGCTTTAGTGAAGAGGCAGAGAAATGGCAACTGTAGCACAAACTCCATCCATTAATGGTTTAGAAACCCTCCATCTGTGGTAAATGTGTAATAAGACATTAACTTTAAACAGCATGATTGTTGCTGGCAAACCTTGAACCTCAACAATGGCAACAACAATACCACTGACACTCATGATTGCCTCAGTGGGAAGGACAGTGATGGTGTGAGGAACTTCACGTTACACAAGATAAAATAAATCCAAATTCCATGTTACAACGGAACCAAAATACTGTTCGTGACTTCTGTGAACAGCACATAATTGTAACATCTTTTCTTCTGGTATTCATTTCTTTTCTTTTTTTTTTTTTCTAAAAACCCTCTGCTATAATCCGTCTTTCCCTTTCAGCCCCTCCCCTGTGGTAAATATATAGCACAAAAATATAGGTGGTGAATGCTCCCGAATATATATGCAATAGATTTACAGATCAGAAGATTCTGCAGCAATAACAAAGAAAGAAGATAAGCACTCGCAGAGTGCAGAATTTCAGTGGAACTGCATCCACAATCGCTTTCTCTATGTCTGTCTATCAACTTAAGTCTATGTCCCCTGTCTATCAGACTGTCTCTGTCTGTCCATCTGTAAGCCTGTTAATCTGTGTTTAAACCTGTCTGTCTGTGGAGTGGAGACTCTGGATGGTGGCGTTGGCAACAGTCTCAAGACCCTGTTTGTCTTTGTCGAACCTGTCGAGTTCCTTACATGTCTGACCACCTCTCTGCGCTCTCTATCCAGATTTTTGTTGGTGTGTGTACCTGGAAGTTTCTCTCTAACCTCTCTGTCTGTCCCTGTGTTAGTCCATCTCTCAGTGGGTAGACAGGTAGTGTTTCTGTAAAATGTGCTTTAGTGCCAGAGCTTTCTCTGTTTGTCAAAGTCTTTTTCTTTGTTAGTCCATCAGAGTCCTCTGTATCCTTTCAGCATCTTTCTCATCAGAATCCATTTAAATTCACAGGATCAGGAGCATCGTTCCTCAAGGCCATGTTCTGTCTGATGTGATTCATGACGTAGAGGGAGGGCTAACCTCTCTCGGTAGTTGATTTCAGGTGAGCCAGACTCTGATTGGCTGTGTTCAGAAACTGAGATCTCATCTTTTCTCTTGATGACTCCCTTACACTATTTCCAGTTCAGTTAGGGGTTGTCTCCATCTTCTCAGTCTCCTCTCTTATCCATTGGATGAGAAGGAGCAGTATATCCATTAGATGAGTCAGTCTCTTCTCATCTCTTCTATTAGTGCTAGTTTCCCTTTAGACTCCTTTTAGTTTTGCTTTGCTCTAATCCCAGTTCAGTTAGGATTATAGCTCCGTCTCAAGGGCTGCCCTTATCCTTTGCTTAGGAGTTAGTCTCTTTCCAAAGAAACTTTTGCTACTGTCTGCTAGCATTAGCCGTCTTGGATTCCATTTTAATAGAAAAAGACATGAGACTGGTAATACCCGCCTCTGGTTGTCATAGAGACAGGAGATTGTCCTGTCTGGTTTCTAGGGTGTTGTATTCCGTGGTTGCTTTGGAAATAGGCTCCTGTTCACAACTAGTCAGTCTATTTTACTGATGCTCTGCTGGTGACAGTGTTTTTTACTGTCAGTGTTAAATCCAGATAGATGGAAACTGTTGTCTCTGCTTCACAGTGTCTTTTTTGTGACATCTGTGTCACATCTCCCCATCTGTAGACATTTTGCTTCTGTGTTCCTCACAGTTAAGTATTTGTTCAGTACAGTTGAGGAGACAATGTGTTACAAATGAAATCAACCCATTTTTGTAGTGCAGTTTATCTCTGTGATGTATAACCATGGCCAGAGCACTGATAATGTGCTCTCTCTTTCTCCAGGCAAGGACTAATGGTCACAGAGCTGAGAGTGGGTCCCTATCTCCGCAGCTCTATGTGAAGTACAAAATTCGGCATTGGGTTTTGGTAACTTGTCATGATGTTCCACTTGGAGGTCATGGCTTCAGAATTACTACTTGTATCAGAGACCGTGAGTGGGGTGAAAAAAAGAGTTTGAACTATGATCGCTGTGTCTCATTCAGACTCAAATTATAAACTAGCCATGACCAGCTGACCCTTGGGGTTAGAGAGGGATACGAGCCAGTAGTGTTTTCCATTGGGCATCAATTTCTTCCACTCGATGTCACTTCTCACTGTGAGTTTTCACTGGCTGAGTTGCATCTGTCAAAAGGTAGCAGAGATTTTGTCTTCACATTTGTTTATATTTCATTTGTGAACACAAAACGCTGGAACGACACTGAGTTTTGGTTTCAAGTGGACAGTTTTCCATCTGCTTGGGGAGATAAGGTGTCTGAACCGGGACTGAAGGGCTTTAGTAATCAATGTATAGACCACTTTACTGACGCTGTCTGTATGCTGACGATGGCTTTCCCCCTCCACAGCCTCGAACCAGTTGTGGTCCCATTAGATATCCGAGTCATTAAGTTCAAGTGAGGATAATCAATCCTCAGACCATGGTGCAGACAGTATTCAGATTGGGATCAAATCTAACAGCCTTCCCCTCCACAGCCTTGGCGTTGGTGTTATACATGGGATTCTCAAAGGCAGCCTGGCCATTGTTGTTTTCATGGACTGAGCAGCCTGTGTACTGTGTTTTTGGTGTGGTTCTGTGAAAAGAAAGAACAGCATGGAAAATATAAATACACCGTGACATAAAATTTTTCTGTCTAAATATCAGCACAACTGGGTGGTAAGTGGACAATAGCAAATGCAATCTTGGGAGTGGAAGCATAGTAAACAAGCTTAAAGGATTAGAAAGTGTTGTGCTTTTTAGAAAGCCTAGTGAGATTCCAATCAACCCATCACTTCCAAAGCAGAATTGTTTTGCAGCACAGTTTGCAACAGACAGTGAATTCACTGTTGGTTAACACCTCAAAAAAGAAACCACTTAAGCAGGTACTGTTTTCAAGAGCCGGACAGCCTTTCCACTTTTTGTAGGTAAATAATCAAAAACAACAGTGAGGTAACAGTGCAATGGCAGCTGAAATTGCTTTCTATTACTGGAGTTTAACAGAGCAACATGCAGCACATACCTTTGTTTGTAGAGATAGAAGCCAAAGCCAGTGAAGATCAGAGCAAAGAAAGGCACCAGAATAGCGATAGCCACAGAACTGCTGTTGGTACCGAGCTGAGGGGGTGGCGAGTTTTGACTCTCAGACATATTCAGACCTGTGACATTACACACAAATGTATCATCATTGTCAACACAACTAGTTTTGATGACATGATAAAATGATCAAGACTTCACAGCCCAATGATGTTGCTTTGTTGTAATAGCAGCACTTATTGTGGCAGCACTGCACAGGATATAATCTGTGGCAGCAATGCAGATCACTCAAAAAGCATCTTCCTACACTAGTTGATGGTTAGATGTTTTCAAGAGTGAGCACCATAGAATACTATTTTTTTTCTTTAGGACAGACTCGGGTGACCTGGGACTTGAAGCATAGAGGGAAGTGGAAGTTGGAGTGGCTTTCAACTCTGTTTGACAGAAATGTGAGCAGTCTGTGGATGCAGGTTGATGGAGTTCAGCCATTTTAAGATGGCTTCTGGTCTGAAGAGCAGATTTTGCTCTCTCTGCATGTATCCCCTGCAGGGCTGACTCAATAAGGTCACTGCTGCCAGCAAGAAGAGGCTCCCTGGTCCCTCTCTCCAACAGTGAGTTTCTTGCAAGCATTTGAACAGAGTTTGCACATATCACTTATAATCCAAAGTGACTTAAAAGAAACATGTCAGTGATAATTACCTAGTCTTTGCAGTCCAAACTGTCCATAGTCTTTTCCCTGAATGAAACCCTGGAATACATAACTAGAACCATCAGGCTCTGCGGATACCTGGAGGCAAAGACAGACAAAGAGAGGAGACACAGACTGAGACATACAGTACAGCCAAATGCGTTTCAGACAATTACCATAGCCTGGGCCATGGGTTTATGTCGTTATATTATGTGGCATGAGCATGATAATTCAAACCCACTCTGCAGGTACTTAATGAGTCATGTTTACCCAGTGTTCAACCACAGTGTTTAGAAAAGGGCATCTGAACACATTCATATTATTTTAACCTTGCTTAAAACAGAGCTGTGAAAGATGCAGCTCTGACTGAACTCAAATTGTCAGTAAAAGTTCACAATACTGTTATAAAGTAAAAGGCCTACAAAAACACATTAAACCCGTTGTCTTGTATTGTAGATTGAGTTGATTGCTCTGTATCCTCTGAAACTCACAAATCCATCCATGGTCCAGGAGTCATCTATGATTTTGGCTGGAGAGATGGCTGAATCTTTCAGCTGGTTTCCCTGGTTCGCATAGTTCACCTGGTACATCAGCAGTAACAGCCTGGCTTCAGAAGCTTTATACACCCCTAGAGAAGAGAGGAAAAAAATATGTTCAAGTTGTTGTTGTTCATGTTACTGTGGTTAGCTTGTTTTCCCTGCGCTTGCCCGGTATTTGGCTTTTCCATTTTTGCAGAATTCTTACCTTGTCAGCAGCAACTGGGAACTGATCTACTTTATCATAGACAACATCATTCACTGTTCTTGGGGTTGTTGAATGCATCTGGTAAACACACACAACCTCCTTTTGTGCTTTAGCACACAAAGGCTTTCAGCATCTTTAGCAATACAAAAGTCATCCTTTGTGGATGGCAACATTAGCCGGTTTCCATAAGAAGCACATGTACCACTGGGTATTGTACAAGGGCATCATTGTGTCAGCAAGGTGCCACAATGTTTGAACGAGGAACAACATTTTTTTCTCTCTCTCCAAAGAACTGACATACTTCAGATGGCTGAGAGCCACACAGGAGGGAGCTAGAGTGAGGACGTTGTTGTCTGTCTATTTGCCAACAGCCACTTTTGCCTCTTTATCCACTCAGGAGTTTCAGCTATTTCTTTCTTTCCTCAGCAGAGCATGGTCATCCTGAAGGATGCAGTTCTTTAGCCTGTTCTTGCAGAGGGTTCCTAGATCTCACAAACCAAAGGACTCATTCAGATGCACAATGAATGGCAGAGTGCCAAATGTGCCCTGTCCACTATTATGTCAGGAAAAACTAACAGGCCAGAGACACCTGCTCAAAGAAAGACCTTGATACACCAATTGTAACATTTGCTAGGAAGACCCCTTGGAAGGGATCTGTGGAGAGGTGGTTTTCTCTGACAATATCCAGGCACATGTTCCGTTTGTCCAGGGCAGTGTCTAATGTCTCATTATCTTGAAAGTAGATGATTGTTGAGAGGGATTTAAGCCTTTTTATTGGCACCACACTGTCTATTTTGGGATAGCATGTGCCTTCTGCTCAATTATCATCCATAGATTGCATTCTTACCACCCCCATGATTATCTTAATACCAACAAATAACTTAAGCTCATTCACAGTGGTGTTAATCCTGGTTACAATTTGTTGACAGCTGTACAGATTTGTCTGTTCAGCATTAAGCTGGAACAGATCATCATCAAAAATCTGAGAAAGTGGCTGCAAGGAAACGTCATCTCATCAGGGGATTTGAATTCATTGACACTTGCTGTTGACTGGTGCTTAAACCTGTTTTTCCTCCAGATGTGAGAGGGATATTTCAAATTTAAATTTCTTCAATTTTTCACTTTGGGCAGAGCCAGGGCAACTGTTTAATGGGTCTAGTTTTTTAGACTAAGCTAGTCAATGTACTAGGCTGGGCATATGAAAATAATTTCCTCATCTTCATCACTTTTAGTGAGTTAGGTTTACAAAGATCATCTGTATTGCTGTTGCCCTTCCTCTCTCATTCTTGTACTTGCCTTTCTTTTCCTTTTTTCCTGAAATTTTGGGAGAAATCTCAGTGAGGAAAACATCCAAGTTTTATGCTGGGCACTGGCCTTTTGGTGCGCACAACTTCAGATGTTATTGATCTAAAGATACTCCTTTAAGGCAGAAGATGGATGTTAAACGTCTGATAGCATGGTGCATGGTGTTTGTGCTCTCTGCTACTCTAGGAACCAATTCTAGCTTCAATTGGATAAGTATTTTAATAGGGTCCTAAACCCCTGCTGACACTGTTGTAGGAGGTCTGTCCGTGAATAAGTGTATATTTGAGCTTTGGGGGGAAACACAGTAACAATATTCAAAAGAAGCTGGCAGCACCAATAAAGCAGAGAAATTCAGGCACCAATAGGGTACCAGTAGAAAGCAGCACAAATAATGTGTTGTCAGCAAAAGTGTTGATAAAAGAGGCTCCATATTAGTCTTATATATAGCACCATGTAAGTACTGTGACATAATCACGGGGTGTTATTGTGACATAGGTTGTCATGCCACATCACATTATTTATACTATATGCTGTATGTATGTGGGATATAATTAATCATGATGAGCTTTGCCTGATAGGAGCAGTTCCATGTTGCCATTGCTAAGCGTAACGTTGACTCTTCCTGTGGTGGAGTTGAAGCTGGTGATGCTCAGTGTCATGGGTTGCTTCCTCCCACGGTAATTATAGGAACCCTTCCATATGTAGTTAGGAGCAAAGACGTCATCTGGAACTACAGAACAGAACATAAAACTGTGACAAAACTGAATGGTAGACAATTTACCAGAACAAAACACAATATAACAGAAAGATAATAAATCAGAATGAAACCCCTAACCCTAACCCTAACGAAATGCAACAAATATGATGGAACAGAAAAGAACAGAGTAGAACAAACTCAAACAGAAAATAACAGAAAATAGAATACAGAATAGAATACAAAAAGACACACAAGAGCAGAACAGAAAAAAAACAAACAATATGTTCCAAAAAGAGCAGAAGAGAAACATTTTCCAACAACATTATCTGATCAACAGTCACAACTGCTAAATGTCTATGGTTTTTTTGTTTGCTTGAATTAACTACAGTAAATTCATACACAGACACTGTTAGTAAGGGACAAGATTCAGTGTGTGGCTTTAGGAAACATGTTTCTGTGGAGTTAAGGGATGCTCACTGCATCGATAGTTACAGCAACTTGCACATATATTAGCTATATCTCTTTCATGTGCAATGGAAGGCAGAGAGTTAGAACAGATTGTATGATCCTGAAATTGAAAATACAGTTTAGAACTGACCGTTTAGTTTTGGACTGGGAGTTCCTGTTGCTGGTTTCAAAGATTTCTTCTTCTCCCCAGCTGTGAACACACACAACAGAAGTAGAGGATGAAATATATTCTCTCAAACACATGGACAGAGTTATAGGGGCACACTGGGAAAAACAAAGATTATGGTTATTTCAGTTTGCTTGTTTGATTTTCAAGTCCATCGGCTGATGTCTTAACCAGGGGAGAGCACTTTTTGCTACCAAACCACCAAATTAGAATGCAGTGCTGATTGCTATTATTCACACATGCATATAGTAAGTAAGACATGTTGAAAAAGAGTCCCCAAAATAAACCTTGTTAATGGTTATTTGTAGGCAGAGCAAAACAAACAGAGTTCATGGCCAAACATTGCAGTGCATATTAGATCCTTTTTAAAGTGGCCTTAGGACACTTCGGTTTAACCATTCAGAACAGCTTCTGTCATCACTTCAAGATGCAGCCATTGTTGCCAACAAGTAAAGGCAAGCAAGGCAGAGAGTATTTGCCCTAGAATCTCAAATTGGATCAGAGAGTGCTCCAATTTTGAAGGCTACTTCAGGGCCAGAGGGTGGATTTCAGAGCAGAAGCTTGCCGCTTTTCTTTGCACAGAATTTTTAAAAATCACTTCTCAACATTTCTTGATGAATCAGACAAAAACTTAAATTATTTCAAGGATACATAGGTGCAAATAGTGTACAAATTGGCAGTTCACATACATCCTGGAAAAATAACACCTTGCAGCATTATTGACAGAGGTTTTGGTGATATGATCAAATGCTACAGAATAGCTACTAAATGGACCTTTGGTGAAACTGTTTACTCTTCAACTTTTTCCAAGGTCAAGGATACACTTTCAATCTCAACGTTTATGCCAACATGGATGAGGAGTCCAAAAGAAGTGGAAGTGGAAAAATAGATAATTTAATTATAGAAGTTCTGTAGCTTAGTGCATCAAAAGCTCCAGAGCTACTAAACTGACATTTGTTTTGGCAAGTATTGATTGGGTTTGAGTAGATCCCTGGTGAGTATCAGGGAGATATTAGGTGATGACTAATAAGTCATGCTATCTTCCCAGGTAGCTCTTCTCCAGGCAGTTTAGGATCAACACAGTCAGTCTATCACTGGTAGCTTATTGTATAAAGTGAAGTTGGTAAGGGAAGAAAAAGGTACTCATGAGAGGTGTTGAATTTAAAACCTCACCTGTTTGGACATGGATGATGAAGGGACAAAACACCATGGGGTATCGTTTCATTATTTTTGTGTCAGTTCTGCCACACTCACCACCAGTCCATGGGTGACCACCCAACCAGGAAATCTCACCCTACTCCAGCTGGCACGCCTGTATACGCCTGCCTATTCACTAATGGCTCTGCATAGCATCATTTATCAAACGGTGACGTTAAAAACATTACCAAACAGGGGAACAAACCATTTACCTCGACATATAGGCATCTTCCCGGTCCAAGTGGCGTCACTCTTGCAGACTCTGTGCTCAGAGCCCCCTGCCAGGAAGTAGCCATGCTGACAGCTGTACACCAAGGTGTAGCCAAAACCAGGCAGATCCATCCCCACCACGTCCACATGGAGCGGGCTCTCTGGCTGCTTACAGGCATGGGCTAGAGGGGGGAGATGGGTTTTGTGCACTTGAGTCTAAATCTGACAAGGCAGTTAGGATGGAGGAGTGTCAAGTTAATCATTTGAAAGGATAATTATATTTCTTACGTATGCACTCAGGTTGTGTCCCGCTCCATGTCAGATCAGGCTGGCAGGTTCTAGAAGAAGAGCCCTGAATCAAATGACCCGGCTGGCACTGAAATGACACCACACTTCCCACCTGTACAGAGAGAGAGAGGGAGAATGAGACAAAAGCACACAAACAGAGGTAAAGAGAATTTGATAATGCTTTGTTTGCTCATGGTCCACGAGGGGTCAGAACACCTTGAATGGACAAGAGGACATCTATTTAGGGAACGGGTGACGGTCACTGTTACGAGGAATTTGAGTTGCACTGACAAATACCATGTGAGATTTCCTGAAAATCTAAGTAACAAAATTTTCACTTTACATAATAGACTAATCGGTGTATGATCTATGTTCGAAGGGACAGAACTGGATTTTTTCTAGTCTATGCTGATAGTAATTAGGTTGAAAGAGTAAATATAATGAGAACATTTCCTTATGGAAATTTTGAGAGTGCCATGGAATGAGGGGGCCATTGCTGTCCACACGGAAAGGTCAAGACAGTGCTCATCAGACAGACATGATCATCTTTCTCTGAGCACTAACACTGAGGAGCTGTCAACCTGTCTCTGTGTTCTGTGTGATCAGACACGCACACATTTGCATCTGGGCACATATGCTGTCCTACTTTAATATGTTTTTAATATGTTTTTATAAGCCATCTAATACATATATTCAGGAAATGCCACAGACTGCCAGAGACCTGTAGTATTACTGTGATCACAGTTACTTACATAAGAAAAACCAAAACAGTCTGCCCGCCCCATGGCAATTATACTGTTAAACTTTAAGTCTGCACTTTTCATTATTTATTAATGATCAAAGTTTCAGTGCATGTCAAGCCAGTATGAGCTGTGTAAGAATGGGGTAATGATATGCATTAAAGACTGCCCCTGGGACAAAAGTAATAGCAAACCGATCCTAAAGGGGCTGGATTTTTGACATATATTTTGCCTAGGTCTTCTCAAAACTGTAGAAGGAGAAGTGAATCAAAATTTAGGACGGAAGATGATGAATAAGAAGAAGAAATCCACAGGATTACAAGAATGTCATGTTTCCGTGGCACTAATGCTAATGATTGTTGTTGCTGTAATTAACAGAGGACAAGGTCCATCCTTGTTCTGTACACTAATGTGCTCTAAAATCTAAGGTCAGAGCTAATACCAGGCTTCAGCAGTCTGAGTTAGTCAAGTTGTTATTTTGTTATCTTCTAACATCATAGTCATTTATTCACATAGTAAAATTGAGTCTGAATTTCCATGGATAGTGTTTCCCCCCTGGGGCAGGTGGAGGGGCTTCCAAGTAGTAACATTTAGGTTTGTTGCCAGGACACAGCAACAGGCAACATATCTACACATAACCATTTGGCAACTAACTTGATGGAAACCGAGCCAGAGAGCTGCAGCCTCATAAAAGCTTTGAACTTTAAAATGCCTTTTTGCTCAGGATAAAGACTATGAATTCACTCTCATACCCACACACCCCCTTTATGATGAAATAAAAGAACAAGGGGGTAACTTCATAAACAGTGTGATCACAGCAACCTATAGTTCCTTTGTATACATATGAAATATGAGTATTGGATTAAGAATTAGATCAAAGGAGGAAAAGTGAGTCATGGAGTACCCTGACGGCCCAGAGCTTCAATATGCTGCACACGTAATCACAACTTCTTCAAGTTCTGTCTGTCCGAGAAACTTTGAGGCTTGTGTCTGACTGCTTTGTAAACACTACCAAATAAAGTTACATAAGCTGCAAAAGTTCCTAACACGACTGCAACTAATCTACCTGAAAAGTAACATCTTCATACATCAATTAGCTGTTTGAATTACAAAATGTTGAGAAAAGGTGAAAAATCACAATTGCTGGTGTCAAGTTGATATATTTGAAGGTATTGTTTCTTTTTCCAAACCAACAGCTACAAACCCAGAGATTTAAGCTTTTGTCTTCCTTCTTTCTTTCCTCTCATTTCTCTTTCTTGTAATTGGATTTTACCACAAGATTCACAGTTGGGTGGTAAATTAATCTCTTTCTTGAGTAGGGAGGTAGCTACAGAGTTAGTTTATGGGAACAGATCTGTTACCTTGAAACCGTAGGTCCGGTTTAAGGAGCCGTAGCGTGGCATGCCTGGGTTATCACAGCTGGTTTTGGTTGGTTCTGAGAAGAAATGAACAAGAGTGGAAGGTAATTACACACAAAATCTACAAGAAAGATAAATTAGCAGTAGCATTATGTGTCCTCTCTTAATACTCCTCCTCCTCTCCTCTGTTGTCATGGTAACAGTGGGTTATGTATTGCAGGCAGTACAGCAGGGGGCAGTAGTGCTTTGTCAGAAAACGAAGCTGGGCTGGCTCTGAGAGCGTGTGTGTGCCTGTGTGTGTGTGAGAAAGTGTGGCAGGGTCATCAGCATGTAGAGCACATCCTGACGCAGAGCT
>OMNW01009679.1:0-29055 GCA_900303245.1 Selene dorsalis | reverse complement strand
TCTGTGTGTGTGTGTGTGTGTGTGTCTCTGTGTGTGTCTCAGCTGGTGCACCCTTGTTGCATGTGTGTGTGTGTGTGTGTGCATGTGTGTATGTTTTAGGTCAGTTGAAATGTCTCTCGAGAGAATAGCAGCTGCAGACAAATATCAGGTCGTAACCCGTTCCCCTTTTTTGAAAAGTACAAGAATCAAAAATAATTCTCCTCGATTCTCTCGATGTAAATGCAGAAACCCGTGTGTTTATGTAGCGGTTACTGGGCTCCAGCAACACATGTTGTATCAAGTAAGTCATCTTCATTGGCCGAACGATCAACAAGGGAGGCATTTAGCATCCAGTGTTTGTTGTTTGTGTGTGTGCAAAATGATCTGGCAATGGGCTCAGATGCATTTAACAATTAATGGCAGCTTTAGCCAATCACATTCAGTGGAAGCTAATGCAGTGCCCATAGTGCCGCTGTATGTCTATTTGATTTGTGCATTGACCCACAAGAAGTCTGTTAAGTGGCTGATACTCCCGTGTGTGCGTGCGTGCGTGTGTGTGTGTGTGCACGTTGACTTTGAAGTACATTGTGTCGTGACAATAATCTGAGCCAATTTACTACGCATCAGTCCTCCATTATGGGTTTGATATAAAGCAGTGCGTGACTAGAATGCCCTTCCCATAAAATGACAATTTATTTCTCTAAAGAAATTACGTGTTTAACCTCATTAACCTAAAGTGCATGTACTAAAATGGAAGACTTACCCCCACCCCTTTTTGACACACAAGTACAAACGCACGCACACAAACACAAATTGAAAACATCATCAAAAGTTGAGAGATCGTGTTGAATGTGACCCCTGCAAATGAGGAGCCGGTGGCGAGTTAACAGCATCAGGAGTTCATCAAGCCGCTCTCACAACTCGTCAGGTGTCTCAGGTGGCTTTGGTTCTGTCTTTGTTTCAACATCATCTGTTCTCTATGAGATGATTAACCTGGCAGGTGTGAGGTGAGTCTCGCCCACTGTTTTACTGAGCTGTCGTCTTCAGTCTGCAGGAAGTACAGAGGGTCAGCCCGCCCGGCTAATAGCCTTGGTCACAGAGCTGGAAGCCGGCCCATTAGAAGAAGCCGCCGTCATTAGAACCAGCGCACTTTCAAATAACCTGACCTACCGGTCCCACGCTGTTTATTAGCAAAGTTTTGGCTCCCAGTTAGAGCAATTATACTCACCATTCATGATGAACTGTGGCCTTTTACTTGACATCACGGAATGAGAAACACACACTTGCTTACATAGTAAATAATGTCAGGCAGCTGTGTCGTCCTGAATAGAGAGCTGCCGTATTAATGACATTTTCTTCTCGCCGAATGTGCTGCCATAATAAAAGAGTGCTCTGAAAATGGGGGAAAAAGAGCAAAGTGTCAGCAAGTGATGTATGTCGTTCATTGGACACAGAACATTTAGTTTTCATTAAGAGTTAAACATGTACACAAAACATTAATGGGGTTCAGCGGCAGCAGCAGTGGCGTGCTTCACTGTATCTCATCCTGATAAATTAGCAACTCAGCACACCCAGAGAAAAAAAAATAGGAGAGAATAAAGAGAGACATTAATATAATGTGTGGTGGGGGAGGAACTGACAGATAATGTCTTTATCCAAAGACTGGTGTTTATGACGCAACGTAATATTATCCCTGACCTGGGCATCGGCAAGCTGCAAGGATGAACGAAGGCTGTGTGAGGGAGGAGAGGAAGCAGGGAGAAGAAAGGTCAGCATGAGTGTTGCCGTTTCATTATGAGAGATGTAGACTCCCATCCTCTCCTGCTGCACAGGGAGTGATGGAGAAGGTTGTTAATGCCTGGTCTGTCAGCCATATTGGATTCAGGGCAGTAAATTAATATTACTCACCTTTTAAAAGGGTTTTATTTTGGGATTTACTGGTCTCCCCTGAGTGCCGGTGGTGTAAAGAGGTTATTTCCCTGTTTCTACTCCGTTCGCTTGTCCTCTCACTATCACTTGCACAAGGCTAATATGTTTAGAGAGAGAGAAACTGTGTTCACAGAGGAAGGGTGTGTGCGCTGTAGGCTCCATTGTGTCATCCAGTGTTTGTGTTGAACATTTTTCAGCGAGCGTAAAAAGTTGGCTGTAAATCACAGAATCGTCCCCCTGAAGGACGTCTTGTGTATCTCCACACGTTGGATATGTGTGTCCCCTCTTCTCTCCTCACGTCTCCTATATGTCATATGAGATTCTGGAGTAAAACCTTTACTTACATCATAAGATGTGAGTTTGAGTTAACTGGCTGTCTACCTATCAGCCAGCGCCAACCAATCTGTCTCTCCCCCTTTCTGGGCTTAACGTGGGTAAAGTTAGAGTCCTGGTTGGAGAGCCATAAAATACAGTGTGGAGAGGCCTAGTCACTGAGACGGGATTTACGGCCGCCAGTCCATCAGCAGTGATGTTAAAGGGCTGTGATTAAGAACTGGAGTAAAGACATGGACTCCACTATCCATCCGACCCGGCCAAGAGTACACGGGGACGAGCTCTGTCACTGTCAACATCAGACCGCTCTGTCTCTCTTTTTCACTCCTGTCCTTCCATCTGTCTCTGTCTCTTTTCATATGCGTACATATGAGCAGCACTTCACCAAGGACACTCAATGTCTACATTAGATACTCGGTGTCAGCTGCACTTTCACTCAGTCCTCCAGCAGTCACAACAGCGGAGCAGGAAAGGTTCAGCTCCTGCCTCATGTCATCTTGAAGTATTTAAAAGCTTTTTTTCTTCATGCTATTTTTATATTTTGGCATCACTGTAAAATCTCTCTCTTTTTTTTTCTGTGTAGGTTCCGAGCACACCGCCACAGCAACACTTCCTGCTGCCTTCTCCGATCTGTTACCTCACTTCCTGGTGGAGCCGCAGGACGAGTTCATTGTGAAGAACAAGCCGGTGACGCTGACCTGTCGTTCCACCCCGGCCACGCAGATCTACTTCAAGTGCAACGGCGAGTGGGTTCACCAGGATGACCACTTGATTGAGCGGACAGTCGACCCAGCCACAGGTACGTGAGACAAACTCCCCCCAAAGACATGTACCGCGCCGTAGATGCATTACGTGAAGTGTTTGCGTGCTGAAACTAAGGTTTGCAATTTGCCAGTGATTACTGTGCTCCATCAGGCTCTTGGCTCATCCTCCAGCCTATTTAGCCTGCCAGTCTCATAATAAGCACATTGGTTTCAGTCTCAGAAATCTTCTCAATCACCTTGGAGACCTGTTTGTTTTTCTCTCTGTTGTGCTGCATTCCCCCGCCTCCGCCATCAGTGTCATAAACATGTATGACACTGATGTGGTGTGATTCAGCAGCGATCTGTGAATTCAAACCACCCATTCACAGCCTGACAACTGATCAGGAACAGGAAACGTGGGAATGACAGGTTTTCTGTGGCAGCAGGAACACACACACACACACAGATGTAAATGCTCACTCAGATTTGCTGCTATACATAACAATGTGTTAAAAAAAAAAGACACTGGACTGAACAACTGAGCACAACACAAAAGGACAGAGAGGCCGATCAGATCCTGCACACACACACACCAAAGCACCAAGATGGAAGGTGTTCAAAGCAGGAATATCTAAAGGCTAATTTGAGCTGGAATGTTTCATTTCATACACACACTTTGCCTCTTTGTTTTCAGATAAAGAGCTCAGAGTGCGAACATTTTATCCATCTGGTCTACAGGGTTTGGCATTGACACGCAGCAGCTCAGCACATGTAGGCAAAAAACTAAAAAATGTCAAGGGATTAACTAAGTGTAGATTCCTGCTGATGCTTTTGTAGGTGAAGGTTTGTGATGTAGTTTATGATGAACGCAAATATCCTCCCATGTTGAGGCTTTGATTGGTGTGTGTGTGTGTGTGTGTGTGTGTGCTGACTTGTCCCCTCCTGCTCCTGTTCTTTTTTTTTGTCTGTTAAAACTAAAAAAATTCTCTGTTGCATGAGTGACTTTGAGGCGTGGTGAGTGATTTGAGCTTCAGCTCTCTGCGGCACAGGAGCTGTTTCCTTGTACTGCAGAAGATAGAAGAGACTAAAATATGACTGTAGTTCCATAGAGTCAAGTTCGTGTCACTATTCTGAGTGCATTGACTAAAAGTGGAGGAAAAACTGAATACACCCTGTATTTTAATACTAGCTAATCTTGTCATGTCACCGCTGTCGCTCACATGCTGCCTTCAGTTGTTTGATTTGTTTTACCTTGTGTATTAGGCACCGTTTCTGGATGCTGGAGTCATCTTGGAGTCGAGCTCTCGTGAAACAGCAATAAAAGAGTATGAAAAGTTAATTGTAGCTCCTGTTTTGAGAACAGAAAACAAACACTCAAGGGCATGCTTGTGGATTTGCATCATTAAGAAGAAATTGTCAGCAAGTCAACACTGATAAAATTTGATCAATTCCCATCTCTATCTTCCTTCTTGTGTTGCTTCATTAACAGTTCTGCTCTCACGGTTTCTCATTTTTGTCTAGGGGAGGGATGCAAATTAAAAGTGTTGCCAATACCAACAATCCTCTGAGAAGGAAAAGGGGTTTTTTGGTTAGTGAACAGCCTTTTAAAAATTGATGTAACCCCTTGGTGTAACCCCTTGGTGAGCCATAACACACAGTAAAAGCGAATGATTATTGTCTAACTTTCCTGTGAACAAACCGGTACTGGAGGGAGAGGCTGCTTTCTCAAATGTCATGTAAAAGATAAATCTGGTTTCAGGAATCAGAGCATGAGATTAGAGAATTTGGTTTCCCCTGGTAAACTTGTCCTGGAGAACATCAATTTCTCTGCCATCCGCCAGAGTAACCAGGTTTTTAAATCAGCTTTTTACATGTACACATGTGCATGACGGATGGACTGCAGATAGAGAAGACAACAAAGTGGCAGGATGAAAGAGGAGACAATTACATGGAGTGATTTGTTCTCATTTACTTAGAATAAATCCATCAAATGTGAGAGTGAAATTGAAATAAACAGAAGGTAGTCCCCAGAACAAGTTTTAAACAAGTGTGTTTCCACCACTGAGCGCTCAACCATTTTTTACACTAACGACACACTGGCACTGTCCACTCAGTCTGCCCATCTCTGTACAGCATCCTCTCACTCACACAGTTAAAATGAACTAACCCATGCTTCCACATTGAGGTCAGAGGTCATGGAAAAATATGATATTGGTCTGGAACCAGATTACTACAGATTACTAAACACATTCTCTGATTATCTGCTCAATGGAGTTTCCCTGTGCAACCTGCTTATTCAAGTGTGTGTAAAAGCACTGATTGTATGACATGTTATCTGCAGCTCTGAGTTTTATGCAGCTTGCAAACTGGTGACATTGTGGAGCTTAACTTTGATTCAGTGAATATGAATCCCGTTTTGTCAATAGCAAGTTTTGTCAAGAACACGATGTGCCCCATAAACTGCAGAGTTTATGGGAACATCACATTACCAATTCACCGTTGCTCTGCCAACATTTAATGATGATGGACCATTTGCCATGTGGTTATGAGCCGTTATAGTCAGCATTTATTTGTCCATGAAACAAATCTGTCGTGCCGGGTGCACGAACCCCTGCAGCAGCGAGGGGCTTCGTCTTTACAGACCCTGTGAAGTTCCAAGGCCCCCTCGCAGTTCTCCACATCACTCTGTGGTCCCGCTGCCTTTGATGATGAATGTGTCATATGTGGGGCTGTGCAGTTATGAAGGACACGTGGTTGTCCAGAGGTATGGCTGCTCCAAGGTACCCACATCGATCTCTCAAACACTTGTGCTGTTTAATGTCAGCACTGCCCCAAGGAGTTTACTGATGGCTCCCTCTAATCCCCCTTCCTGCAAAAAACATGTGAGGTGCACACATCCAGCTCTGTGTGTGTGTGTGTGTGCGTAAGGCTTGCCAAGCTGTCCTCTCACCCTGGTTGTCACAGTCACACTGGACTCTAAACTCATACCTGTTACCAAGCAACCAGGACATCTGTCACACAAGAAGCCACCCGATATCAACACGACGCCTTAAGGAGGGAGGAGTGAGGAGTTGGTACCCAAGTTGACAAAAATTGATTGACAATTTAGACTCGGTGTAACAGTGAAAAATCACCCTCTAAAAATAGCCCATTTCTCCGAGAGATTTTCTACCTGACTGAGCTGTTGTCTGTGTCTATGCTTTGCAGTGAGCAGAATCCGAACTTGTTTTCTTCATGAACAAAGACAGAGATGTAAGTACTATGTGCCAATGGGACCAGGCAACAACAGTCAAAAACCTTCTGAGACATCAGCCCCAGTGTCATTGGCTGGTGTGTTCAAGCTGATTGGGATTCTCATCAAGGAACCTTGTTCCTTTGTTATGTAAATGAAGAGTCAAGCTTTGGATAGTGTTAATGCTCTTAATTCCACTAGTAAAATAATGGAAATGGCATGTAGACACATCAGAGTCAAGAGTCAGTGCTGGAGATGATGCACACATTTGTTCTGCTGTCCTTTGTTCAGCATGATAATCCTTCCTTCAGTCTTTAATGGATTAGTGGTTCATCAACTATAAAGCACAGATACAGTTTCATTAGGCATTGACAGGAAGACACCTTCAATCTGAAAATATGAATAATTATTACTGGTGTATAATTATCAGTCTGACAAAAATGTAAATGTATACATTACTCAGGCTTTTGGTTTGTCTCTACATACATTAGACCTAATTATTCATGACAGACTGAGGGGAAACAGTCATTGCTGTTAGCTCCACAAGCCTTTCTGAGTTTGTCTAATAGTCAATTAATAGTGAATTAGTTAATAAGTTAATGAAACTATTAAGTCACAACCACCTAATAAAATGTGTCAAAGTAAAACAGGGGTTATGATTTATTCACTCTTTTTTTTATGTAACCTTCATTTAACCAGTCTCATTAGGAATAATGATGTTCCCTGGCCAAGATAGAGAAGAATAACTATGACCAATCCAAAACAACAAACCAAGTTTCGCTGAAAACTTTGTCAGGTGTCAGGCATCAATTAAATGAACTGATGAGTTCCTCGTACATAAAATATGTAGATATAGTTCCAGTAGTTCACACAATTAGGAATCAGTTCTCATATGAAAGTGGTTCTTAATCCCTTTCAATTCTAAGACTGCTTTATGGCAATACAAGACTTTTGTATGAGTTTGGCTTCAATGTGAAGAAGGCTCTCAATTAAAAGCAATTGATGTATTAAACATATGCAGTTGTTCTCGACTGCATAACACCATACTGATACAACAGTGTCAAATAACAAGATTACAACACAACAATAATTTGATGGACAGTTGTGTCCATATTGCTCATAGCTACAAATAACCACAGGGTTAAGATGAGAATAGCACACTATCAATTTAGTCATAGTTAAGAAACAGCAATGATTAATATCTGAGTGATTATAAAATGTAACATCTGATAAATTGCTGAGTGTTAGAGAAGCAATGAGAATCAGACTTCACACAAGTTGAAAGTCAAGCTAGACTGTTTCCAATGCAGACTTGATAACCAGTGCACTTGAAACAGCCTTTTCGTCAGCCTCTGTGATATAAGCACTAAGAACATTGTGGGATTCCCACAGTCCCAGTGACTTTTGTGCATGTTTTCATTACCAAAGGATATGAAATGGGAAAACTAACTAATCAAAGAGAGCAGAAGCTGTAATCAATAATCATTTCAAGTGGAAGAACTGAGTTGAGGTTATATCAGAAACTCGGAAGCATGTTTCAGAGATTAAATTAGTCTAGACCTGCACTGCAAAGGCGATATCCAGCAAACGCCATCCATGTTCATTCCCAGTAGACTCAGGCAGACGTCAAAGTAACGTGAAGGGTTTAAATTAATAACAGACCCAGGTCTGAAGTGCAGACGTGCCTCAGTCAAACTGCTCATATTCAAAGCTCAGGCAGCAGAAGACATGACATATGGATAACCACCTACAGTAGAGTGACCTCTGCCCTCATCAGACAGGTCTGTTTATTGAAACTGATTCTGTGGGAGAAAGACAAAGGAGCTTCGCTGTACAGATACAGCTGGACTTACCAACATTTTGACCCCTTTTCACATATATACACACCTATTTATTCACACACACACACGTACAGACAGGGCCACTTGTCTCAAAAGCCCCTTTGAACATGGAAAAGGAAAGAGATGTCACAATTTGTCCTTCCTCTTCTCGTATCAATGTCCGATATTGATCCATGCTCGAGTCTATCGGTTCTCATTACCTGTCCTCAGTAACTTATCTCAATTGCCATGGCTGTGACTGCTTCCAAAGCCCCAGTCGGCTCTGTGTCTTTCTCAGGTCATCCTTTATAGAGCAGGAGAATCTGAGATGTCTGGCGAGTCCTAATAAAGACATATCCCCTCCGAACAAATCAATGCTGACAGTGTGTTTGCATAGATTAGGAGATTCTCGCACACTATGATTTCTCATCAGACACATGATGAGGAGAAGGGAGATTGGCATTTGAGCGGAGGACTGTTGTATGGGCCAGACTGATTTGATTTTGTTTGCATTTCATCTGCCAACATTGATGGAAACGATTTTGATCCACGCGTCGCATTGTCACCGGAGCAGCAAAACCCTCTCAGGTGGAAAATACATGCATTTCACATTCCTATTTCAATAAACCGCGCCAACTGCCTTATAAAGATGGGTGGAGATTATATTTTCTTTGTTGATTGAAGCGGATGTTGACAAGGTCTGTACAATGAAAACAGAAGATGATGGAGAAAATAATCAGATGCTACACATGTGCCTTGTACCCAATGAAAGTAAATTTTTCAGAGTTGGCAGTGGAATCACACATGCAATATTAATATGCTCTTTAATATTCCTTTTTCAACAAACCTACATATCATTTCAAACGGCTATATAACCTCTTACTTTTAGCCCTGGGTTTATCAGTGCCAGCCCCTGTCCTCCGTCAATCCTTTGAGGACTAAATACCGCGTATGACGTAGTCAGTAAATCTTTTAAAACCATCTATCACTTCTGAATAGAACTAATAATGTGTTATAGCACCACAGGGCTAACCCCTGTGTCTGCAAACCACCGCGGATTCATTTGTATAAAATATGTATTTTCTGATTGACTAGATCCTGGATTGTAATGTGATGACATATTTAATTTCTGATCTAAGGGGGAGATAAGCTAGGCTTAGCTGAAATGATCTGTAACCTTTATTTTAATACCGCAATACTTATCCATGGTATTATAGCAGCCAATCACCTCTCTCACACCATCTTCCACCCACTCTTTTCTCTCTCTGTCCGTGGCGTATGAATTTTTTTTCCTCCTCTTTTTTCTGGCCACGTATAGGTCAACAGCCTGGATGTAGATATACACCTTTACCTTAGGAGACTTACAGAAGGCTCTGTTACGTGAATGACATTTAGTAAAGTGTGAAAGGAGCAGCAAGCTCACCGTGATTTTGTTGTTGTCAAAATTCAGGTTATTCAAGATAGTCTTCCTAATAGTGTCGGGCCCACACAACAGTGATTAAACATGATCTTTAATGGAATATTGAAGGAACGGTCCTGCTGCAACTTAAGCAAAACCTGATAGGTCTAACGGCCAGGGCTTAATGAACAGAAGGAAATAAGAGAATCATGGGGGAAGAGGACAATATAGTCCTAAATGAACGAAATGGCCTTGTACCACCTGCTAAGCATCGATCAGTAGCCAAGGGGACTAATTGATAATGCATTATTAGCTGCTACCCCATAATGGGACTTGTATTTCATCCTGTCCTTGATTGCAGGACTGAGGGGGAAGGATTTGGCCATGAAGCACCGAAAAACAGATGGCAAGGTGAATTGTTCCCGTGACACATCTGCCAACGTGTTCTATTAGGCTTCGCAGGCAGGTCAGCGCGGTGTCTGCATCCGTGTGTGTGTGTGTGTCTGCGCGTCTCTGTGTGGAGGCAGGCCTTTCTGAAAGCAAAGCAACACACCTCAGAGTGAGGAGGGAGTCAAAGTGAATTTAATTGAAGCCTGTGTTTGTCTGGCCTTGAGACAACTGCAAGTGTTTTTTGGAGCAGTGAGACAAAAGTGAGGCAGGCAGAATTATACATCAACCAGCTGTGCTGATTGATCTCACCGCGAGACTCAGAGAAAGGCAGCACCTCTAGGAGGAGTCTCCAACTTTTGCAAGTCATATTTTTATTTGGAAATGTGGCATACATACGGTCTGCTCCTTTTGAAGTTGGTCTTGACATGTAGGCATAATGAACTTCAAAATTAACTGCAATTAGTGGAACAAAAGTGGAAAAAAAAAGATAATTACCATTTGTCAAACAACAGCACTGCTGTTCCAATCTCCCACACACACAGCCTTTGTCCTCCCACCAAAACGTATCCTGCGTCAGCCTCGTGCTTTGCTTTCTCTAAAGTAATTTTCATATTTGTCAGTTCCACAAAAGCTTTGCCCTTGCTGGTTGAAATACATTCTGCAGTCTTGGTTGATCTTTCTTTCATAATAGTTATAATAATGTTATTTACCATAAAGACAGCCATGTTATCAATATAGTCTCAAAGCTGCATTTGCAGTGTGTGCAGTGTATTCAGTGGTACGTGCAGCAGAAGTATTTAAACATCTGTGTGTCCATGGTGATTCATCGTTTTTAGATGACAATAGTTTGCTACTTCTTTCTTCTACATAAAGGACATATGATAAGAATTTCCTTAGTGCATTTCCAAAGTCACACAATAGCCTGCGTACATTTCTGGAAAGCAGCTTGGTCCTCAGAGCTACATGGAAATATTTGCTTAGATCTGTCTAACCGTAGTTCTAAGCTTCCTGTGCCCTAACCGTGACATCTGAATAAAATGAGGTCTGTATGCTGCAATGAAATGCAGCACATGCATTACTCAGGCCACTTGTACTGCCCTTGTGCTGAGTAAATAGAGGCCAAAGTTGCAAATGTGCTTGGATTTCACAATGTGCCTCAAAATGTTCCCTTTAAGCACAGTGGGACTAAGAAAAGAGCAGAGAGAGCCACAGAATTTCCACTGCCTTGTTATTTGTCATTGTAGGCAATGAAGTTTGGATATTTTTCTCATTTTAAATTTTTTTACAGTAATGTAATTTTATCTTTCAGCTTACCTCTGCATCCCTTGGAAATGAAAGACATGAGTGTTAGGCTGACAGAGGGAGACAGAGTGGGAGTTTGGGGTGTCAATCAACACCTGCTCTGCTCAGATTCGTTTAAAAATAGTGGAGCAGGGAGGTGTCGTGAGGGAGCTGACAGATAAATAGTCCATGGAGATTTTTGATAGGCAGAGCTCCTCAGTAGCTGACAGTTAATGCTTTGTGTGTTTAGCCCCGAGGAGACTTTCAGTATAGGTATTTTACACAGTACTCTAACAAACATCAACTCTCCATTCTCCTTTTTTAAAACTAGAAGCTGCAGGGTGTCTTGGGTATGGAATAGTGGTGGCGAAGTGAAAAGACTATTTTATGCAGTGAGGACAGAAGAATAGCTTCAATCTTCTCATGAAGTGCTGTGTTAAATATGAAAAGGAAAACAGAAACTCTTCCATGGAAGTGTCACAAATAAGAGGTTACATGCAGGTGAGATTCAGCTTTTATACCCAGTGGTATCCAAACCTGTGTAGTCTGTATTTTACTCTAAACATTTGCGCCACAGTCTCAAGTGAACCTTACAGTTGATGGACCGTGTATTTGCAGGCCAGTGTACTTTGGGTCAAGTGGGTGACAGAGTGAAAAACAGCCTGGAAAATGTGTTCTGCCTCGTGTTTCGCTGAATAGAAGTCCGAGTCAGTCGTCAGCATGTTCCTGCCTACATGCCAGTGCATCTGGAACCTGCATTGTGTGGCCAATGTGTCGACCAGTTACACAGGAAGAAGAAAATTCAGAGGCACTGGCCGCACGCATCGGAGAGGGTGGTCAATGAGGCGTGTTCGCAACAACAAGAGCAGCAGCTGTGGTCTGGGAGCCATCAGAAGGCAACCTTGAGGATTGTACGCAAATCAAATCAATAATTCATTCATTGGCTCTGTTTTAGACCATGTGTTTGTTTTCTCAAGCTGTTTGTTATTTTTTCTGTCTTCTGTCTTTCATGAGATCACAGAGCAACATGTACTTAAAGGGCAGACAAAGGACAGAGATTTTCAGTGTTCAAGGAGTCACTTCACTGGTTGAACAAAAGAAGCAATGTAAATTTTCACCTTGGTCTTTGGAGCATATTTCACCATTTTCTCATATTTTATAGACTAGATCATGAATTCAGTAATCAAGAAACACCAGGCAGATTAATCTGTATTAGAAAATGGAATGTAAATGAGAGGCAGCTCTTCTTGTGGTTTTTGCAAACATCACGTCTCTTGTCTTTATAATTATAATTTCTTAATCACCAGTTAATATTTTTTCTCCTTTTTAAGCAGTTCTACCCTCTCTGCTGCATTGGTGCATATTATTTCAACATCTCCTTCTAACATCTGCTGCTTACGATATCAAACCAAGCTCAGGGGTCCACTCTGCGTCGACTCCATTTTCCCAGTTTTCAGCATCAGGTTATTTATAAAGTCCACAATTCTCTGTCTTGCATCTATGCCATTAATAATAAATATAGTCACATTTGAACAAAGAAATTAATATTTAAAGGCTCAATCCGTGTTCGGTCTACAGCACTTCACCCTCTCATGCATCACATTGTAGTTGACTCTGGGCACAACAACATGGTCCACAGTAGAGATGGAACCATGTCGACTCAACATCATGTGACCACAAGTTAGACAGATTACAGAGAGACAGTGGAAACATTTCACAGGCATTATACTTTTAAGATTTGGCCTCCATATATTATACTATAGAATACGTAATGGCTCCACGATATGCAAAAAGAATCATATTGCGATGACCTGGACAAATATTGCAATTTCTGTTCAGGTCATTATTGCTTTAAATTTTCACTTAAAAAATGATGATGTGAATTTTGTGACAAGGGTCTTGTCCCTTTATTTCTTGAAAATATGATTTGTTGGCATCTCTGTGGCAACACAACATTCATGGTGCTCACAACGCACCACAAATAACAAATATCAAAAAATGTGCAGCCCTAAAAGACTGTGCTTTTCATGACAGGAAATGTGGTTTTAAACCATAAAAAATTAAAATTACATTTAAATAAAAAAAAATAAAAAAAATCGGTAAACTAGTGTTTTATTTTCACCACTACATAAGGCTATATGTATCATACTGTAATTCAGCCACTGCTGTTTGCTGGAGAACCTTTTGTGTGTCACGGTGCAAGGGTGTTAAGTGCAGACTTGAAGGTATTACTTTGCCCACAGACCTTCAGGAACGATTGATTCAGAGTCACACAAGCATTCTGTATCCACATCACAGCACAGTGTTGACACAGAGCATACAGAGGTTTGTCATGATGCTAGAAAACATTGTTTTTCATGTCCACTCAGCCGTGACATTACAAACTGTTAACATATCCTCATTTCCTAACAAGGTAAAGCAGCTCATTACTTGAAAATCAGGAAGGCGTCACAGTAGAATAGAATAGAATTACTTCATTAATCCCAAAGGGAAATTCATTTGTCTGTTAGCTCATCTACTATTTGCAGAAGAATGAAAAAGCCTGATGGCTGTGGGTATAAAAGATCTTCTGTATCTCTCTGTCCTGCAACCAACCTCCAACCTCATTGCCTGCCTTTTCCCCAAACTTCCTCCCCAACAGATTGCAGTATGACATAAAACACAGACTGATCACATCACAGACTGATAGAACATCTGCAGCATCTTACTACAGATGTTTAGTGATCTGAGCTTCCTCAGGAAATAGAGGTGGCTCTGCCCCTTTTTGTAGAGTGCATCAGTGTTAAGGGACCAGTCCAACTTATTATCAAGGTGTACACCTAGATATTTATAGGATGTCACCACCTCAGTATCCACTCCATAAGTGTTAACTCTAGAATAGAGTACACAATGATGTTGTGAGTAAGGGGACTACAGTTGGTGATGAATCTCAATGTCCCATTATACACACTATCCAGCCTGCAAGAGGCATTACAAGTACAAAAGGGAGTTCCTTAAGGTTCTCTGCTGGGTCCATCATTGTTCACCATTTACATAAATAATCTTATTCAAATATTCGAAAGTCAACTCTTCGTTTCTATGCTGATGACGCTGTCATATACATAACCTTTTTGCCTGTTATTAACTATGGAGATGTGCTGTATTTGAATGCTTCTGCTCATTGTCTTCACAGACTGGATAGTGTGTATAATGGGGCACTGAGATCACCAACTGTGGTCCCCTTACTCACCATAGTGTACTCTATTCTAAAGTTAACTGAACATCCTTTCCCCAAATTTCCACTGACCCCCAATTTCCACTGGATCCGTCCCCGCTCTGTTCCAACTCCATTGTGAACATCAGAGCAATTTGATCCTATTCAAGTCAATCAGAGCATTTCCACTGTGTGTGCTGCGGTCCGTCTCTGATGCGTCTCTGGTATGTCACAGCTCCAGCAGTCCAGCAGAAATACGCAGCAGGTCTATTTTTGCCGGATGATGGAGCCATCACGCATCAATCCACGATCAGGAAGCCAAACGCACAGAGAATCCGGTAAATTTCAAAATTAAAATACAACAACAAACTTTGTCAACATTAGTTTCATCCACTGGAAGAAGCAACAACTCATCAGTCAGAAGCTCACAGGATGTCATGGATGAAAAAATATTAATCATGGAGGTCGAAAACAGCAACATTCTATGATACAAGATGTCCGTTCTACAAGAACACAAACAGAAAGTAAAAAAAAATAACAGACAATCAACCTCAGAAAGGCAAAGTGACCTGTTCTTTACATTTTAATCTCACTTTATACACGGCTGTTATCACGATAGTTTGTAGTTCTCCTGTGATCTTGAGTTTGTCATGAACTCCCCAGAGCACAGAATAGGTGGACACAAATGCACAGCACAGAGGAGGTTACGGCAAGAAGGCAGGTCCTTATTCCAGGCAGGGTTTGGTGCACAGGAAAGCAGTTTAAACCGGCAGAGGCATCCAAGAGGCAAGAGGCAAAAAGGCAGGGTCAAACGAACAATCGAGGTCTTACACAAAACAGGCTATGACGGGGCGTCGTGTGGCGTAGTGGGTAGAGCAGGCGCCCCATATACAGAGGCTATAGTCCTCGCTGCAGCTGGCCCCGGATCGAATCCCGCATCGGACGGCCCCTTGCTGCATGTCATTCCCCCTCTCTCTGGCTCCCCATTTCCTGTCTCTCTCAACTGCACTATCAAATAAAGGCAAAAAAAGACCAAAAAAATATACTTAAAAAAAAACAGGCTATGACTATGAATGCTATGGTAGAAGCTGGAATGAGGACTGTGAAGTACAACGAACTGGCGACGAGACTATGAGACACAGAAAGCTAAGTACAAGAGGTAGTGAGTGAAGATGGGAAACAGGTGGGGATCAGGGGGAAGGACGTGCAGGAAGGTGAATCTAGAACAGAAGTAGACCAAGTACAACAAGAGATCTCGTTTTCCGACTGCAAACTTCTCTAGTTGTAGCGACTTGAGCACAGACAGCCAGATAGCAAAATACTGCTGTCTTTGAGGCCAAGAGCCAACCACGATCAAAAAAGCCACTCATAACCACAAATAATGCTCAGAACAGCACCGTACTTCATCAACAGTACAAATAGGGTACCAGCACATAATACACATAAGCACATAAGGCATCAAACATCTGTTAACTTTGCCTGGTTTCCATTGAAAAGAGACGAAAACAGAACTCACCCACTCTCCTCCAGCTGCTCACTACTAGAACATTGCTGGGGAGAGAGTAATTAATCCCCGTCACCGTCAACTGGACGGAGATGGACATAGTGGACAATTACAAGTATCTGGGCGTCTACATGGACCAAAAACACAGATGCAGTTTACAAGAAGGGTCAGAGCTGACTGTATTTCCTCAGGAAGCTCAGGTCATTCAACATCTGCAGCACCATGCTGCAGATAATATTCCAAAACTTGGCGGTTGCCAGCGTCATCTTCTGTGCTGTGGTGTGCTGGGGTAGCAGGCTAAGGGCAGCTGATGCCAACAGACTTAAAAAGCTCATCAGGAAAGGAGGTCTTTCCTCCCTGTGGCAATCAGACTATAATTCCTCCCCCTTCTCTAGGAGGTGAACATAAAAACTAACAGTTGTGTTTATCTAATCACTGGCAATGCAAATTTAACCATAAAAATGTCTCTATAAATATAATAATATATCACCCGTGTGCAATAATACAACCATATACCTTGTCTTTAAATTAGGTTTAGGCCGTTCCTTTTTGCACTAGTATTGTATATTTTTATTGTTTTAGACATTGTAGGATATATTTTCTTATATATTTCTGTGTTATTCTTAGGCATTGTTCTTCTTGTATTATATTTCCTTTTTAATTGTATTTCCTTTGCACATTCCCTTTTGGAGCAACCTGGCATTAGAACTTCCTTCGGGATGAATAAAGTTCTATCTAATCTAATCTGGTCTGATCTGAGCCGAGCCACTGTGACCTGATATATCTTTTTTTTTTTTTCATTTTTTAATCTCAATGGGGTTTTGCATGTCAGTTTTTGATAATGGTTTATTAGCGCACCCGTAGACAAATCCATAAACTGACATGCTAACTGGACCAGGCATGGGTAAATCATCAAACCTGCACAGTGTGTCAAACATTTGATTCTGGTACGAAATACTGTACACTTTAACATCCAAACTGTAAAATGCTTCTGAAGTGATGATGATTATGATTGGGTTTGATTTAGTAAAGACATTTGCGTATAAATTAAGAGTGTGAATAGTGAGGGTCGCACTTAATCTTATGTCATGTCAATGTCATCATATCTGTGAGGGGATGTTGTGCCACTGGGTCATGACAACTGTGGTGGTGAGAGATGAAGAAGAGATGAAATGATTAGGACCAAGAGAACACGGACGACGGCTTCAGATGGGCTCAACCACAACGTTGACATGAAGTTGGCAAGAAAAGGGTGGAGGAGGGTCACAGCTCTTCATCTGAATGACAACAGACAGCTGAAGAAAGAACATATTTAAAGGTTGACAGCAGCAATTTGATTGAATGGTCAGGATTGTGGTAAAATATGACAAGATGGCCAGCAGCTCCCCATGATGAGATGATTATGGGAGCAAAGAAAGGGAAGTGTGAATGAGATGATAAGTGGAGACAAGTCTTCCTGACTTCCTGACACAGTGTCACTGGTGAAAACTCCATCTTAGGTAATCAATCCTGTGATTCATCATTGGGAAATTCTGAATCAGTGGAGTGGCTCACAGGTCTGTGAAGACCCAACCTCGCCCTGCTGTCTTTAATGGTCTCATGTCAGAGGAGACATGGCACTACCTGAGGACCTAAAGTTATATGTTTCATATTCTAGTAATGATATTGCCAAAATCGAAAGAACGTCATCAGTGTGATTCCTCCAGTTTCCAGGCTGATAAAAACTCAACTAAATCTCCTAACTGCTGAGTTGGAGAAAACTGACTCCACTGGCTTCAAATGATTATGAATACAGAATATTTTTTGTATATGATCCTGCATATTTCACATGTATCAATCACTGTTATGTGTCTATGGAAATGGTAAAATGGAAACATGTCATGTTTCGGTTAGCTGTGGACATGAGTTATCAGTGAAAAGAGTGAGAATGTGGAGGTTTCTACAGCCTCCACATCCCACATCTACACACATGTGCCCTCTGGTGGTCATGTTGGGGAAACTAAAGCCACCCTTTACTGCACACAAGCGTGCAGGAATCATTCTCTGCCTTGCAGAATGATGACAGCTCTGAAGGGGGGCCGGAGGAAAATGATTGAAATGAAAAACAAATGATGTAGTGAAGCAGAAATTAAAATAAGCATATGATGCCAGCACAAGCCCGAGCTACATTATTCAGGTCAGAAGACAAAGTAACAACTGGACTGTGGTTACACTGCAGCAAACACTTTATTTTTATTTACAATTCAACGTCGAAACCCGAGAGCTGTCACAGCAATTTAGGAGCAAAAATAATTTATGCAATGCAAGATTTTTGCATAGTTACTGAGAAGAAAACTGGAGAGAGATCAGTAAGGCTCACCCGGTTATGTATAAAGGTTTCACTTAGACTTAACAACTATGAAATTGTTAATGCTTGGTTGCCTCCATACCCTCAGTGAGATTCTGTGCCTCCATCACCTCCTTTCTCCTGCTGTTAAACCGGCCTGCCCTCCCTGCGCACGACCCAGTCTGCCATCCAATAGTCCCATTACGCTGGCCTGCTCTCCCTGCCTCTCCTGCCCACCAGTAGCTGCTCCATCATTTCTTGTTAACTGATTCAATTTTCATGTTTTCCCATACTCTGTGTTGACAACTGTTTTCTTGTCTGTATACAACATCTATTACACGTCTGCCCGTCCTGGGTGAGGGATCCCTCCTCTGTTGCTCACCCTGAGGTTTCTCCAATTTTTTCCCTGTTAAAGGGTTTTCTTGGGAGTTTTTCCTCAGTCGATGTGAGGGTCTAAGGTCAGAGGATGTTGTCATGATGCTGTGTAAAGCCCTTTGAGACAAACTGTTTGTAAAAACGGGCTATACAAATAAAACTGCCTTGCCTTGCCAACTGAAACTGGAACATCTTTGTTCTTTGAGTCATTTATTCTATTTACCCAATGTTCCTGTTTACATGGGGCTTTAACATAAAACCATTTACCCGAAGCCTCAAACTTTTGAGTGGGTTAAATGTCACAAGGTTGACAGGTGTGTGGTTATTCTAGACAGCACATTTTTGCTTTTATACCGAAAACAATTTGTCAAATAAACATTATTATTCTGGTGACTGGGTTTCCCAAACCGATAATTGTCTAATGTGTCAAGTAATTACATTTGCTCTGTTTACTTGAGCATTGTTGATATTCAAATACTAATTCAGATCACACAAAAGATCTCACACTGAAAGTGTAGTCTTAAAACTTCAATTTGTGGAATAGTGACTTCATTTAAAGTGATACATATATACTGCAATGACTTCTTTGACAAGGAGGGTCACATGTTCAAACAATGTGATGTATTACACCACATCCATCTATTAACATTAACCAAAGAGAGAGACAGAAAAAAGTGGCTTCATATCAAGAGTAGTGTAGAGTTGCAGTTGAATTTAAAAGTAATACACCTAAATTCACCATTTTCCTCAAGTAAACTTGAACTAATCTTTATTTGAGACACAAAATCAAAAAAAGGAAAAATGCAAAAATCATTGACCATCTCATCAGGTAACTCAGTGTTATAATTTATAGATGGCTGACACAGTCACACACAAACATGCAGTTGAGTACAAATAAAATCCACATGATCAACAGATCAACACTGATCTGACTCTGTTTCAATGTGATACAATTAGGTTCATCTGTGTATCATTGCTGTTAAATGGCATGAAGTAATTGAAATCATCACCTGAAACCCTGTGTGGTTTGCCAGGCACAGAGTTTTTGAGAATGTGACAGAATCACTGCTCAGTTCATGTGAGATGTGAACATCAGTTTCATGAGTCCAGTGAAAATTTCCTCCTGTTCCCATATTATATATACATATTATGTACTAACTCCTAGTTCCTGTCTCATGGCCATGCGATCCTGTGGTTCTGCAACAGCAGCTGAAGTGATGACCCACTTTATCTCAGGGGTCCAACCCCCCATATCCCCCAGCTCATTGACACGTCAGTCCACTTTATCACACACCTGCAAAACTCGCTGGTTGAAGTCATCTGGCTGATCAGCATACACGTAGTGTCCGGCTCCACGGATTGTCTGTGTGGAGAGGTGACGAAAGACAGAGAGACAGGCAATTAAAAACAAACAGTGATGACCAACATGGCAGAATTAGTTTATTGTATCTGTAATAATGTTGGGGGAAAAAAGATCAGATTTAAAAATTAAGACAGTTGAGTGCTCTGGTGTGAGCCTGGTCAGGGCACCCACCATATGTCTCACCATTTGTCTAGTCTATTTAACCAAATCATAGACAAGACAATGAAATGAATTGTGAGACTGTGAGAGTGAATGAGGCTAAGCCTAGGCAAAAACTATTATGTTTTTTTTTTTGAAATATTGTATTTATAATGCTGTTACGGAGAATGAGGAGGAGAGTGGTGGAGGAGAAAAGAGTTTGCTGGATAAAGGAGAGAGACAGACGAGAGACAGGCGAAAGACATGAGGGACCATCACTTCATCACACTGAGGGAACAGATTCCACAGAAACAGACATGTCTGTTGAGGAGGACACTGGTCAGACTCAGGGGGCAAGATGAAAAACTGTGGTTATTGACATCTCTGATTTGGGGCAGAAATGTAATGGTCCGAAACAGATAAAACTGCCTTTGCCCCAGCAAAGGTTTGGGTTGAGAAATTGATCCTCCAGTGCCAACTGGTTTAGCAGTTTTCCATGGTTAGAATATTCTGTGAGTAACGACGCCGCATTTTGCTTTTCTTGCAGAATGTTAAGGAAAAATATTAGGCATGATAATTTTGTTAGCACTGGTGTGTCTACTTGGAAAAATGCATTGGACATTTTCAGAGAGCATGAGAAAACACCTGCCCATAGGAGCAGGATGATAGGATGGCATAGCTTCAAGTCCTGCACTTCCCATGGCAATGTAGCTTAACAGCTGTCCTCAGCACATGAGGCTGAAATAATAGAGAGACGTAAGTACTTGACATGCATTGTTGCCATCACAAAATGTTTAGTGAAACAAGGCATTCCATTCTGTGGCCACAATGAAGGTATATCCAGCAACAATCAAGGAAATTTCCTTGAATGTGTCAACCTGGTAAAGGAGTTTGACCCCTTCCTGCAGTCTTACCCAGCCCCATCACACAGCACATATTTGTTACCTTCATCTCAAAATGAAATCATAGAGTGCTGTGCTGAGGAGGTGTCAGTGTCTATAGCGAGCAAAATCAAATGCACTGGGGTTCATAGTTAATCACCCAGAGGCAATTTATGTCCATTGTTACGCCCATCAATTAAATGTAGTGCTGTGTCACGCCATGCTAGACCAGAGGCCAATCAGTTGTTTGACATGCTGCAACTTTCAGTACATCAGTAGTAAGCCATCACAAGTTCAAAGATGTTCAGACCAAGTTGGGCTTGCAACCAACTGAACTGGTGCAGCTATCAAAAACACGCTGGTCATGCCAGCTGCGCTCTGTCAATGTAATGCTGGAAAACTTTCCTGCTGTTATCCGGTGCATTTCTAGCTTAAAGAACTGCACTGCAGTGGGACTGCATGTTAAACTCAGCCAGTTTTCAACTGTTTACATGCTTATGGTGTTTAAGGTGTTATTGTCTATTACTGATAACCTTCAGAAATACCTGCAAAGTGAGTCGGCAAGGGCTGCTGAGTTTAAGGCAGCTGTGTATGATACTATGACATAGATGTGCACTGATGAGAAGGCTGCTGAACTGTATGATACATTGAAGACCTTCTGTGCAGCAAATAAGATTCCTGAACCATGTGGCACTTCCAGACATAGGCAGAGGCAGAAACGCATGGAAGATTATGTAGTGGAGTCTAGCTGTGGAGCAGTAAGTGGCCTCAGTGATTCAGAAAAGTTAAAGACAAACCTGATTCTACCTTGTCTAGACAGGATGGTTGCAGAAATGAACCAGCACTTCTCATCTGTAAACATCCAAATTCTAGACGGTTCAGGCATGTGATCCACAGTCAGATAACTTTCTCTGTGAGGAGCACCTCTCTGGCCTGGCAGGTCATTACAAGGTTGAGCTGAAATCAGAGGAGGTTCTTGTAGCAAAAAAACTACTTCAACTGCTGAAGAGAGACGCTCCAATTAAATGACATTCAGTCAGTTTACACATCACTAGATCCTGTGATGTTTCCATCCCTTACTCACATCCTTCAGATCGTTCTCACAATACCTATCAATAGCTGCAGCTGTGAGAGATAGTTCAGAGGCTGAGGTCCATACTCTCCCCTTTCGAAGAGGCAAGTTGATAATTTGTACGAAACAAGATAAAGAGGCCACAGATCTCCTGCACAAAAAACACACTAGTGACTGTAGATGGCATTAACCGTTTTGCAAACCCTCTGTTAAGAAAGAAATATGCACCTGCACTGTATGCCCCAGCTGAGTCAGCTATGCCCCTTCTCCGCAGATCTAAGCGCAAACTCGAGACAAATCCTGCTGTGGCTGAAATCTACAATAAAGAAATTAATAAACTCAAGGAGGCTGGTTATGTTGCAGAAATTAACCCTGTGAAGATCACTACAACACAAGAATCCTGGTATATCCCCTACCACTTAGTGGAACACAATGACAAACACCTTGTTGTATTCAACTGTTCCTTTATATACCAAGGCCAAACCCTTAATGAGCAGCTCCTTCCTGGGCCCATTATAGGCCCATCCCTACTTTGAGTCATGCTTCGCTTCCGCCAGCACAGGGCTGCGATAAGTGGAGATATAAAAGGAATGATCCACCAAGTGAGGCTACTACCTGTGGATAAACCTATCCTCATGTTCTATGTTGACAACTGCCTCAGATCCCTTCACTGCCCAGACCAAGCTAAAAAAAACTCCTCCTAAAAATCCGTGATATACTAGCCTCTGGTGGATTTGAAATCAGGCAATAGGCAAGCAACTTTCCCTCTGTCGTCGACCATTTACCACCAGCTGCCAGACGCAGCAGAACTCTGGCTGAAACATAGTCAAACAGATCCAGTAGAGGGTGCTCTAGGGCTGTGTTGGCACTGTGTTTCAGACACCCTGAGTTATAAACATAGACCTCTTTATTATCAGACCCTAACCCTGAGAAATGTTTACAAAGTGTTGGCTTCACAGGATCAGCCAGTACCTACTGATTCCATTTCAATGCTTCCCATACTCTGTGTTGTAAACTGTCCTCTTGTCTGTATACAACATCTATTGCACGTCTGCCCGTCCTGGGTGAGGGATCTCTCCTCTGTTGCTCACCCTGAGGTTTCTCCAATTTTTTCCCTGTTGAAGGGTTTTCTTGGGAGTTTTTCCTCAGTCGATGTGAGGGTCTAAGGGCAGAGGATGTTGTCATGATGCTGTGTAAAGCCCTTTGAGACGAACTGCTTGTAAAAATGGGCTATACAAATAAAATTGCCTTGCCTTGCCTTGCCTACAGGAGACCTACAACGTGCTTGGGAGGAGTGGGAGAGTGAACTCCCAATGCTGCCCTACATCTCCTTCCCCTGGTGGTATGACAGCAACCCTAACACCTCTTCTTCCTCAGCTGTGACAGACAGGGAGCTGCATATTATCTGTGGTGCATCTGAGAGGGCTTATGGGTCATTAGCATACATGAAAACCACAAATCAGACAGGGGAGACCAATATTTCATTTGTTATGGCCAGATCACGTGTAGCTCCTTGAGAACAACTGACCATGCCCTGCTTGGAACTGTCTGCAGCTTTAACAGGAGCTCAGCTGAGTGAACTCATCAAAACTGGGCTGACTGTGCCTATTAACAGAACTTGGCTGTGGTCTGATTCCACTGTGGTGTAAACATGGCTTCATTCTGAGTCCTGCAGGTATAAGGCCTTCGCTGCCAACAGGATTGCAGAGATACTAGACCTAACCTCAGCTAATGAATGGAGGTACGTGGACACAAAACAGAATCCAGCAGATGACATCACAAGGAGTAAGCCATTCAAAACCCTGACCTTTACACACCGATGGGACACAGGCCCTATGTTTCTTCACCTCCCCCCTAGTGAGTGGTCAGTTTGTCCTGCCCCTGCTGAAGATATAACCTCAGAGCTGAGGAAACCCCTGTTCTCTGGTCTCGCCCAGACCACTAGGCTATTTGACCTACTTGACCGAAACCACTTCAAAACCTGGACAGATCTAGTGGAGGCCACATACCAAACAATGCAAAATGCAACCAGTCACACTGAACCCCCTGCCTTATTAAGAAGTAAGGCTGAAATTGCCCTGATCACTAATGCACAATCTCAGCATTTTGCAAATGAATTCCAGGCTCTGAAATCCGGAAATGAAACCCCCACAAGTAGCCGTCTTATGTCTCAACTCTGACAGTTTCCTTATGTCCCTCAGGCGTTTTATTTCCCGCAGAGGACATCCCTATGAGCTCCTTTCTGACTGCGGGACCAATTTTAAAGGAGACAAAGAGTTGAGGGAAGCATTCACGGCCATGAACCCACACCTGAAAGAGCAGCTAAGTCAACAGCAAATACACTTCCATTTCAATCCATCTAATGCACCTCATTATGGAGGATTGTGGGAGAGGGAGATCAGATCAATTAAGGCTGCTCTCAGGGTGACTGTAGGAAGCCAAACTGTTCCTGAGGAGGAACTTCTTATAGTGTTAATAGAAATAGAAGGTCTTTTGAATGCAAAACCCCTTGGCTATGCATCCTCTGATATTGCAGATCCGGACCCGATAACTCCCAATATACTGCTCATGGGGTGGCGAGATGCGTCCCTCCCCCAAGCTGTGTATGCAGACACCAATCTATTGGGGAAGAGGAGATGGCTACACAGCCAGATACTGGCTGATCAGTTTTGGGCCTGCTTCATCAGGAACTACCTGCTAACCTACAGGTGTGTGGTAAATAGCAGAAAAATGTTGGAGGGCTGACGGAGGGAGCTGTGGTAATGATCGTGGTCCCTTAGTTACCCCGAGGTATGTGGCCAGTTGGCATAGTGACACATGCTTTAACAAGTCAGGATGGAAGAACCCGTGCTTAAGTCACATGTGGGGAGAAGACCTACATCAGACCCGTAACCAGGCTCATAGTTCTTCTTCTCAGTGACTCCTCTCTCTCCTTCCCTCCAAAGCCACCAGACACAGGGAGCTGTCTGAGAACCATAAGACTCTGTTATTGTTATTGTGGATGCATTCATTTAAAGTAAGTTAAGTCCATGTACTCTGATTTTTTGTTATCATCTGTTCGAATATAGAAATTTATGTTTTATTACTTGTCTTCTTCATTCACCATTCTTTGTTCCATTTTGCGACTCAAATGAATTGCCAGAACAGCCTGCTGGTTCCCGTGTTTAAATGTGCACACCACTAGATGCTCCCTGAACCACCACCACACAAAGTCTAGTTTTTTCATAACTGCTCCTGTAAAACAAAAATTTTTCAATAACTTTAACTTAGTAAGTCATTTTTGCTGTATGTAATGTGTATGTGTGTGTCAGCCGTGTCTCATCGCGGCTGATGTTCAACACCTGTTGCTTCGTTCACAATTGTCCTCGTTAATTTATTTTAGGCCTTAACATGCTACAGTGGTCAAATGTAAACTGAGACTTCGCCTCCATGGGTCGGTGTTTGTGGCCTGAGACAGTGCAGCCTGCTCCCTGTCTTCCATCCATCGTCTCTCCCTAGTGTTTTCAGTGTACAGTATGTTAAATGTTCACTTACATTCACAAACATATTATTAAATTGTTTGGAAAAAAACATACTTGTGACTTTTGTCCCCCAAATACAATGTATGCAACAGTGTCTGCGGCATTTGTGTATATAATGAAAACACCTGGTTCTGTAACAGCTGCATTAGTGGGCAGTGACATTCTACATGTTGTGGAAATATTGTAAGGTTATTTGCATGCCGATTTATCAAACATCTTTCTGACAGTGAATCCGAAAACTTGAATGTGCCTATTACATCACGTGAAATTGAGGAGGCAGTGAAGGACATGCGCAAGAGCAAATCTCCAGGCCCAGAGTTCTATGTGACTTTTTGGCCCCTATAGGGTCCCTTGCTTACAGATATGATTCAGTTTTCGATTAAAGAAGGTTCATTTTTCAGAGATGTTAACACTGCATTGATATTCTTGCTCCTTAAAAAAGGGCAAGGACCCAGTAGAGTGTAGTAGTTACAGACCCATTTCACTTCTGAATGCGGACTTAAAGGTTTATGCTAAGGTGTTGGCGCGGCGCCTTCAGGGCCTCATGACGAAGTTAGTACATAGCGATCAAACAGGCTTTATAAAGTCGAGGTTAGCTTCTGATAATGTGAGAAGACTACTACGTATTATAGACAGCGCCAAAGTTTTTAACTCTCCAGCTGCAGGCTTTTCATTGGATGCCATGCAGGCCTTTGACCGTCTAGAGTGGCCCTTCTTGTGGTCAGTACTTGAGGCAACGGGTTTTGTTATAGCCTTTATAGACATGATCAGAGTTCTATACAACAATCCTACGGCTATGGTGCTCGCGGGCAAAAACTGCTCCCCTCCTTTTGCCGTCTCAAGAGGGTCAAGGCAGGGTTGCCCCCTGAGTCCTCTGTTGTTCGCCCTCTCTCTTGAACCACTGTCACAGAACATCCACAAATCACCTGAGTTGTCCCTGAATTCCATCAATGGCACACGGCGTTATATTTCGTTATACGCAGATGACCTTTTGCTGTTCATCGATAATGCTGTACAATGTATTCCACATATATTACTATTTTTGATCAATACGGCAAGCTAGCTGGACTTAAAATAAACTGGCAGAAATCTGCTTTGCTCCCATTGAATCAGGCTAATAATATAATTATTATTAGAATAATATAAGTGCCTCTGTCCCTTCAGGTATTACGATTGCAAAGAATTTTACGTACCTGGGGACAGAAATATTTCCCTCACTCCAAACAATAGTGAAACGTAATTATGAAAATGTGCTGGAAAAAATTATTTTGGATTTGGACAGATGGTTTTCATTACCCAACTCACTCCGCAGTAGAGTATCGATAATCAAGATGAACATACTGACTAGAATTAATTTTTTTAGCTCTATGCCACCTTTACCAACACCAGCCCTCTATTGGAGCAAACTACAGACAGCTGTGACAAAATTTTGTCACAGCAAATCAATCTTTTGTATTTAAATGTGCCCCTTGCCCAATATCGGCATAAATTTGGCCCCATAGTTGCACAACTACTCTGTGTGTGGAGAGTGGCCGAGAAACTGTGTGGCTGTCCCTTTGCGTGGAACCCACTCTCTCCAATATATCATAATGCAAGACTGCGGATTGGTGGACATCCTGTTCAATTTGTACGCCGGAGTGAGAAAGGCATTCATACATTGGGGGATATTTATGGGGAGAAGGGCTTGCGTTCTTTCCAAGAACTATCTGCAGAATTTGATTTACCATGTTCCTCATTTTTCTTTTACTTACAGCTGAGATCGACCTTAAAGGCTAGTGGAGTCCCATGGCAAAGTCCTCTTGTGCCACACCCTTTTCAAAATGTTTTGCATGGTGCCAAAAGCACAAGTGGGCTGGTTTCCAAATTTTTTTTATTTTTAAATTTTATTTCTCAGCATGCGTATAAACCCCTGGTATTAGATGCTTTATGGAGGGCTGAGCTGGACCAAGCATTTGACTGTGATAAGATCTCTTAGCCTCTAGAAACCCCAATCATCAACAAATACATTACAACTTTGTACACAGAGTGTATATAACACCCAAAAAGCTTTGTTGAATGAAAGTTATCTCATGAACGCGCAGCACCAAATCCAGGCTGTTCCCTCGTTCTCATTGCCTGGGGCATAATGGGAGGCGCCAAGAGCATCACGGGGGATGACACCACTGCACATATTCAGTGGGCCGCATAACGTGGAAGTAACCTGGAAGCCAGAAACTTTTCCGGCATATGCACCAGGCAAGCGGCTCCAATAAAAATGAAGGGGCACCATTTTCAATCCAGTATCCTGTTCATATAATACATCCATGGGTGACCCCTGATAGTCGATGATTCCTTGATTCAATTCGGAGAGGTCTGATTCGACTATCAGCCTTGCCATTGAATCATTGCAAAATGTGGTTATGAAAAGATATCGTACCACTCTGACAATATGGGGGTGCTCACTGCTGCTGAACATCTGATTTTACACAGAATTTCTTTGTTTTCTAATAACATAGCCTATTTTGACACAAAGTACCGGAGCACCTGACACTCTCTCTCTCTCTCTCTCTCTCTCTCTCTCTCTCCTTACTTGATGTTGTTTCCCTTTGGTTAAGGGAAAATTTAATTTGGGCCTAAATTTTATTTGCAAGATTAAACTAAGTCATATGTTCTCTGTCTATCAATCACGCAGGACCTGTGTACACACATGCATGCACATACACAGTACACACAAAAAAACTGAGCTGTCCATGGTACACTTGACCCTTGAACCGGCTACAAGCATGATGCACATATCATGGACCAAAATGATAGGACTTAATGTTTTCATTCTCCACACACACTTAATAATTCACAGCACAAACTCATCATTGCTACACCGTCCCCATGAGCTACAAAGAATAGGAAGAAGTAAAAGAAGTGGAAATATCAGAAAAATAAAGAACATGAATCAAGGTCAAGGTGTACTTACTATGATCTCCACATGAGAATGTGGTCTCATCTCTTTGATAGTGCTGCCTGAGTTGCTGTCTATGCTGGAGCGGGAACCGTAGACGATGGTGATGGGAATGTGAGGCGGCAGCTGCTCTATCCTCTGCAGCATTGGCCTCTTGGCCCAGCCGTAGGGAACAGTCATGTTTTTAAAGGCTGTTTCTCCACTGTGACAACACACACAAGAACAATTAGGGGAATTGGGTGCTGACGTCAAGACATGCTGCTGCGTCATAATTAAGGTAATGAATGAATTGCCTTTATTGCAGTAATTCACATGAGCAGCAATAATGAAGCCTGACAGAGGAACACAGGGTGGAGGCAGACCTGGGGGTTTGTGCATTTAGGTGGTAGATGTATTCTGACACAGTGTTGTCACTGAACATGGAGGAAAACTTCTTCTTGAAGTCAGGTCTCAGAGTCTGGACCAGAGTGGGACCTGCAGGGGCCACAAAAGCACTGACTTTTCAAACCCATTTATGACAAGGAAATATCATTGTGTTCCATTACTTTCAACAACAAAAGAGTACAGGAACAAGGCTACATTTGTCTTCTGGACCAAAAATCTGCTTATATTATATGTAAGTAAGTATTACCAGTGTTTCC